>CAUYLG010054622.1:0-82601 GCA_963573385.1 Cacajao melanocephalus | reverse complement strand
TGGGCAGTAGAACAAGAATCCTGTTCTCTCTCCCTCTTTTCCTTCCTCTTTCTTTCTCTCGTACAGTTTTTTTTTTCTTTCTTTCACTCTCACTTTCTTTCCTCTCTTTTTCTTTCTTTCAAAAAATAAAAAAAAAATAAATAAATAAATAAATAAAAAGTATGAAATCTTAGATTTGATTTTTAAAAAGTTCTCCAAAGGTTAGGAAGGCAAGTCAAGAACTTGCCATCAGATTTTACCTGAAGTAAAATACCTGTAGATTCAGCTGAATTATTCTGTTTTCCAGGTCCCCAAAATACCCTAGATCCCCTGGGTCTCCCAAGAATACACCTTCCTTACTCAACTGTAAGATTGGGAATTCTGTAAGCCAGGTACCAGGACTGGTTTCCCAAGAGGGCTTATATTACCTCTGTATATGCAAGAATAGCTCCTTAAAACTGGTCACATCTGACTCTATGCACTTAATTCTCAAATATGACATTCCAGTCAAAGCCTTGGTTATATATTTTTCCAATTATGTCTTGTTATGTAAATATATTTTTTGAACCTATGAAAATAATTATATTGCCATGAAAATAAGAATACTCAAGAATTCCTGAATTTCATCGGGATCAGGCAGGGATAAAAAGATTAATGTTTCATTCTGTTTACAAAAGCATGATCTACTAAATTCTCGTGAGTTGTAGATAGCTTAAGAGAAAATGGAAAGGAGTTTCTTATATTTTGAAAACAGAGCATTAAAACATGAGGAATATTCTAAACAAAAGCCATAATCAAATCCTTTATCAGTTCATTCAGGCCCATGTAATTATTTCTTGTCCTGCTTGACCTTGAGTTAGTAGTCTCATGAACTCAACAGCTTCTCCACAGAGTTTCATAAATTCTGAGTTTGTCCAGTGGTATGATCTCAAAGTTATTTAAGCAATGGCATCAGAAGTCTGTGCCCCAGGGTACCTGGAATAGTACTTTCTATGGGTCTCCAAGACGGTTGTGTTTTACTGAAGGTGACGCATTCTGGCCTCTAACTGATTGTAAGAGCACTTAGGGAAGCATCAGCATAAACCTAAAACTATCTGTGAATGACAAAAACTTAAAATGACCATAAGTAAAAATCTGATAAGTTCATTTGACAAGAAAATTTGTTTTTTTTTTTTTCCCTGTGACATATCACATTTTAAAATAACAACTGGAGTTAGGACTGATGACATGATATTATTTTCAGACAAAGTAACACCAGGACATATCATGGACACCTAGAGCACTAACAAAGTTCTAAGATCTTACTATAATTTTTCAAGTATTTATACTAATAATAGTTGACCCATACAAATATAACCTAGTGAAGGTTCAGCATCTCTTCTTGCAGGGCTTTTTATGCAACTCAACATACCAAATGAACCTAGTTACTTTTAACATCCCTCATTTTACAAGGTGCAGGAACAAATCCTTTGAAATTTTTCAAATCAATCTGAGATAAAAATTTTATTTAAGAATTGACTTGGGAAAAGCAAAATATCAAAGGTTGTAATATGACAAAAGGTTTGAATACTTGGCTAAATGGGATCATAGGTTACTATCAAATAATACATGGCTAACTATGTAACCAAGGTGACAATAAAATATTTCAAAAATAAATATAGAAGGCAATATGACTATAAAAGTCTTTAGTTCTTCCAAAACAGAAAACACTATTTAAAAAAGAAATCAAGGACATACAAAATCAACATGAGTACTTATTCTCATTAGAAACAGAATATTTGTTTCCAGATTACACAAAAGGTAAAAAAAAAAAAAAAAAAAAAAACCCACAAATTTTGCAATGTCTTATTAAGAGCAGAACAATAGAAAAGATGAAAATATTAATTGAAGTAATTGTTTTGCAATGTTTGTATATTATATGTGTGTGTGTGTGTGTGTGTGTGTATGCTGTACACTTAAATATATACAATTTTATTTCAAACGAGTTGACCAATAATCCAAGAAAATTTCATCATTTTTTAACAAAAGGAAACCACAACTCATTTTGATCAATACACTGCTGATACTAAGGGCCATTAGTAAAAGTTTACACATAAATCCATTCCATTTTGGCTAGCATTGACTATTAACATAAGACTCTCCTTCCACAAATCTGCCATTTTTAATGTTCATTCAGATTTTGTCCTATACCTTCCTCTTCCTCATTTTCACACAATCAGTCATTTTAATTTAGGACAAAATGATTCTCTTTGTCCTTAAGAAAAACACATCCACCATACCTTGAATATTTTGTGTAAAAAGTTGTTTCCCTTTACCCTTAATGTTTCTGGAAGTTTTATTTACATATATTGATTATATTTTTAACCATTCATAAGTCTTACTGTACGGTGAAAGCTAGGAAGTAGTTAAGTGTGAAGTGTTTGTCATATACCAGCATTTTGTAGCCAACTAACAAAGTTTATGAATACAAGTTAAATTCACCTACTCAATATGAGGGCTAAATATGTACATCAATATTTGTGGAAGAGCCTTTTAAGATTTTCTTTTGCCCTGATATGTAATTTATGGGTGCTGTGTTCTACAATTTGAGTAAATGACTGAGGAGATACCTAGTGGCCATCTGAGTATCTCCACATCACATCTGAGTGTATAAAATATCCAATCTGTTTCCAATTAGCTTTTTCAACCTCAGGTGGTTGCTTCTGGGGTTTGTGTCTCCCACAGCCCCCAGTAGTGGCAGGGAGCATAAAGCTTTAGCGACTATAGAGAATTGAAAGGCTGGAGTAGGAAGAGAGAGGTCTGTCAGCGATGGACAAAGAGATGTAGGAGGTACAGATTTGAAGAGGAATATGTGGAAGGGTTTAAGGGAGCTAAAGGGAAGATCAAAAGTAGTCAAAGGAAGAAGGAGGAATGGTGGTGATGGGAAGGGAGAGGTCTTAGATGAACCAGCTTAGGGAGTACTTATGTTTTCTGAAGAGGCCATTGAAGGTCATCTTTAGTAAAATCATACTAAGAAGGAGAGTAGCATAGTTAGTGCCATAGAGGTGAAGCATCTAGTCAGCAGTAGTCTTCAGAGGAGGAGAAACAGAATGGTGAGAATGTCTCATGGAGGAAAGAGGCACCAAAGTAACAGCAACAACAAAAAAGGAAACACAGACGAGGTCTCTACAAATAAGATCTGTACAGAAAAAGATTTCTGTAAATACTGAAAAACTGAAGTTGAACCAAATGAGATTTCAATAAGAATTTTCCATCTTCTAAACCAATGGTGCCGTTCAAACAAAGAATCCAGAGACTCTAGTCTCAAGAATATACTCAGATTATTAAGATGCAAAATCTGATGTTACCATGCTTTTGTGAAAGCATGGAAGCATTGATCTAGAGCACTGGGTAAGGAGTTGAACTCACCAGTGGATTCCCAATTAATCGGTCAGTAGTCTACTCAACATTCACAAAATCAGCTTTCCAGAGGTTAATGCTGTTGAATTCACATTAGAATGAGATAATTCACATTCAAATAGTAAGTTGCTTAGATAGATTGTACTAGCTGAAGTTCGCCTGTTACCTGATTTCATTTCTTAAAATAATTTTTAAAAGGTGGTGTTGGGGAGATAAGGAATAAGGAAGGTCTCTTCAGAAAAAAGTTCCAATGTTTTATATTGGATATGAAAATATCTAGTGTAATGTGTCCTGAAATACACTGGATGAAAGTTATTGGACAAAAAGACAAATATTCCCTTTTATCATACAACTAAACAGAGATTTATGGAATGTTTTTCTCCTGAGTTTAGGTTACCTCTGAGCAAGAGTATAATTCTGACTTGATAACACCTTGAAACTCGTTTAAGTTTGTAGATAATTTCCTCTATTAGTGGAATTAGGCATCCACTTTTCTTTATGAACACGGTACCATGATCATCTTCTTACATTTTATTTTTTCTACTCAACTCCAAAAACCATGGCTGAGTTGAAGTAGAATAATAAGGGGAAAGAAACAAAAGACTAAGTTTGAATCCCAGCTTTGACACTTACTGGCTTTATGACATTTTTTAAGACTCTGTCGAATAAAGCAAAACTAAGGTGGAAACACATTTCCTAAGGCATAGAAAAAGATGGTGAATGGGAAATTTCTTGTATCGGGACATTCAGTAGGAGACACTAAGAATAATAGACTTTCAGCTGGGCGCAGTGGCTGGCATCTGTAATCCTAGCACTTTGGGAGGCTGAGGAGAGTGGATTGCCTGAGCTCAGGAGTTCGAGACCAGCCTGGGCAATATGGCAAAACCCCATCTCTACTAAAAATAGGAAAACATTAGCCAGGTGTGGTGGCATGCGCCTGTAGTCCCAGCTACTTGGGAAGCTGAAGAATGAGAATTCTTCAACCCGGGAGGCGGAGGTTGACATGAGCCAAGATCATGCCACTGCACTCCAGCATGGGGGATAGAGCAAGGCTCCATTAAAATATACCCTTACTTTCAAAGGAAAGCAGCAAGTGGCTACCAGAAAAACACTCCAAAAAAAGAGATGGTCATGAGATTTTCATCATTCACCAACTCAACTTGCCTGTCTAAGGAAAAGACTAAAGTTGGGAAGATTTGTTTGAATTGAGAATTCCTGAAACAGATCATTCAAATAGGACTAACACTTAGTTGGACATGAGAAAACTTCCATGGCTTTTACTGTTCCCTTTCTTATGAGGGAGAGGAAAAGGGCACTTTTCCTCTTTCCCTGCCAAGCCAAGGAAAAGGGCCTCAAAAGAACCTCTATTACAGTGGTCTACAGACCATTCTATTTATAAAAAATATTTTAGAAAATTGAATATCTTCTTGGACATATTAAAGGTGACATCTATTTTCTACCCTTGGGATATGCTAAATATCGACATTTTAAAAGTGTTATAGTACAGTTTTAAATGTATCCCGTGGAATCCAAATACTATTGCAATATAATGTCTACCATCATGTACTTAAAAATACATGAACAAGCTCATGTTTAATAAATAGAAGTTTTAATAATATTCCTTTTTTCTCATACTTTCCTTCAACTTCCCCAAAGAATTCTATTGTAATGTAATATACATTTATGCTATAAAGTTTTTTTATTAACCACTCTATCATAATTTTTTATAATAATTATATCTATGTGGACTTAAATTCCATTCTTAAAAACAATCTCCTGTGATTACAAGATTCGAAGTATTTTTAAAATTCTCTAGATTGAGTGGTATTTAAAGTATTAATACATACACTTAATAGTAACCAAATAATCTAAATATATGTACCTTTGATAAATACCTAGTAAATGTACTCAGTGGATATTTATTGAAAATGAATCTATTATGAGATGGATAGATGAGTACTTAATGGTACCTTCAGTAAAAAAGGATTTCAGCCACCAGTGTTTTGAATTGTACTTTTATTTGGCATAAATGTATCTTGATTACAATGCACTGGTGGGATAGGTCAGAGAGGTATACTTTTATTTTGTAAAGCTGAAGAAAGTCTATCATTAAGCAAAAAGTGGACAAGAAAATTGGAACAAAGTGCCTACCGTAGGAGCAAACCCAGTCAAATCTTTTAGAGAAGGCAAGAATCTGGAAACTGATTCCATAAACACCATCTCTACCCACATATCCCTAGGAAAGTATTTGTGCACCTTTACGGGCATACCGCAGTCTGAAGACTGCCACTCTAGGAGAGATGATAATTCTATCAGAATGAGAGAAGGACAGTTTAGTCCCTGAATGGACGCTTGTTAAGCTGCCAAAACACTGTCAAGTTCGTCTCACCTCAGCCATGCCTTTAAGCATTGCCCAGTTGCTTATTCCAGCAATATACATATCACACTGTTGACTCAGGCTGAACTTCATAGTGTCTAAAATCCCCAATTTTTTCCTCATATTTGCTGTTAGTAGGTGACATTTCACCTACCATGCCCTTGTGTCATCTTTCTTTTGGAATTAGATATAGGGCTGACAACCCCTTCCGTGGCCTTACTTAGGTTTATCCACTGAGGTCTCTGAACCTTAGTTTTAGTGCATTTCATTTCCTGATCCAGTCCTGACCAAGGCAGAAAACACATAAGAAACCTACTGCCACTATGAGTAACTAGCCTTGCCCTTGCTGCCCTGGTTTCTCACTTACTTCTAGTGATTTCAGTTCCTGTCTTTCAAGGAACCCAGTTTCTTCCTTCTGACTACAATAATAGTGCCCCCTATGCCCCTACCACTCACTCTGCCCTCACCCCAGAAAGAAATTCTCTCTTTAACCCCCAAATATTTGAAGATTTAGTAAATTTGTCAACCCATCAATCAAGTCGATAGTAGGGATAAAGAGAAGGGAGCCTTTGGGTACTGATTCTATCATACAATGTACAGCAATCTCTTAAAGTTTATTTTTAACTTCAGATTTGATATGTATGATTTCTATTACTTCATCTATGTTATGAAAAAAATCTCAGGCTGAATCCTAAAACAGAGGTCTATAGCACATCACTGGAATCCCGCCTCAATTTTGACAATAGTTTCTTTTGGCTGTAATTTTTCAGTTACCAAACTCTTATTGCTTTATTTCCTACCCAGTTCATATTGTTTCATTTCATCAGCAAACATACATTTGGCAATTTCATCAAATGTATTGCTGAAATATACATGAAATTTATTTGTATGCCTCCCTGATCAACCTCCCTAGGTAAACCAATAAAATTTCTATTCAGCTAACAAGTTATTAACTACAGTGTCCTACTACATTAAAGTGATTCTCACTCTCAATTTGCTTAGAGTGTAGTGGATGTATAAATATGCATTAGTGTACTAAATGTAATCAATGTGGAAACATTTGCAATGCAGTATACTGAGTGCACTTGTAAAGTATCATAATAGCTCAAAAGAGCAATTCCCAATCAAGCCAGTGTATTGCTAGAGCACAAGTAATAGAGTGTGGTTCCTTAGCATCAACTAGAAAGCTCGTAGAAATGCAAATATTTGGGCTTCTCCATAGACCTACTGAATCAGAATTGATAAAGATGAAACCCTAGAATCTATGTTTTAACAAATCCTCCAGAAGATACTTGGACAACCTCCTGGAGGACACTATGCCTAAACTGGATCTTTAAAACATGACCAGGAATTGAGAGAGTGAAATGTGTTTGGGAAAGGAAAAGGATTCCAGAGAGAAGAGGCAACAAGAGCAGAGACATAGAGGTGATAAATGGAATAAAGTGTGGGAAAAACAAAAAATTCAGTGATGTTGAAGTGTAGCCTATTTTGAGAAGGCTTGGTTGTCACTTTAAGAAGCTTAGACATTATCTTTGACAGAACTGAACACCACCGAAGAGTGATGACTGGGAAATTTCTATATTTGAGGAGCACATGACCTAAAACAGAGAGAGTAATTGGGAGGCTACTGATGTAGCTGAGGAGCAACACGATCCTGGTTTATGACTTTGGTAGTAGGGATGAAGGAAGAAGAGATAATTTTTTAAACTGGTTTTCAAATTGTTGCTAGTGACTCCTTGATGAGTTATGAAATCAATTTAATGGGTAAAATAACATAGAATAAGATAGCATAGGGTACCAAAGAAGATAATGCAGATTATCACATTGCATTACATGTGGTATGGTTAAGTGTTTTTTTGTGGAACTGTTGGTTTCATTTATATTGTATTTCGTTTTTGTTCCTAATTTCAAGATAATCTGCACAGTTTTACAGAAAATGAGTTAATTAGTACTCTATCAGTGAGGCCATACTGGGTTAATTATTACAAAGTTGGAAGTAAATTTATCCCTGTATAACAAACTTTAAAAATAATATGAATAATTTTATTTATTAAATAGATACTTTCTTCCCATACAAAATTCAAAAGCATCGAAATCTTCCCTTGCATTGTTTTCTTTCAGCCATCCAGTTTCTCTTCCCCATGTGCTGCCAAGGTTTTAGTTTCCTGGGTAGCCTTCCAAGGATAGGGTGTGTGTGTGTGTGTGTGTGTGTGTGTGTGTGTGTGTATTATTTTCTTCTCTTGTCCTCTTAAAATAAAACCAGCTATTAGAATGCTATAAATACCGTTTCTGCATCCTTCGAAAGAGGGTTCTTTTGAAGCCCTATTCCTTGGCTTGGCAGGGCAAAAGGAAACGCACTCTTCTCCCTCCTTCACAATAAAGGGGAGAGTAAAATGCCTGTGTGTGAGGGGAAGTGCTCACGCACGCATATATATTCTACAATAAAGATTTTAATGAATGTTTTCTATGACAAACAGATTCTAGTCTTAAGATTCTAGTCAAAACTAACCTTTGAATTGCGTAGGAATGTCTTTGCCCTTCTTAGCCATCAATCATGGACAGAAGTTCAAACACATACACACACACACACGGCACTGGTATATATATATATATATATATATATATATATATATATATATATATGTATGTATAAGTATATGTGCATATGTGTGTATATATATATATATATATATATATATATATATAGCACTTTTCTCCCTCCCTTATAAGAAAGGAAAGAGTAAAATGCTTATGGGGATAATTTTCTGTATTGCTAGTTAAATAGCTTTATCTCTTTCTCTTTTTTTTTTTTTTTTTTACAATTGCGTGCTAAAGGTATACCATAATTCACTTGAGCAGCATTACAATTACTGAGACTTTAGTTTTTTTTCAACTTTTGTCTAAGATATGAAAATGTATAACTTTGTGCACATCATTTTACACATTGTAAATATATCTATTTCAAAAATTCCTACCAGTAGAATGGCTAGGTCGAACTGACATTTGTCTTGTTAGTAAATTTAGCCAAATTGTTCTTCATAGAACATCTCATCAGTATTATGAAAGGTTTCTTTTCCCTACACCCTTGCCCACTCAGTATATCATCAACCTTTTTGATCTTCTAAACAAGAAAAATGATGATATCTGTCATTTTTATTTGAATCCTTTATTCTTTTTGTGAGTGAATATGAATTTTTTCATGTGTTGCAGAATCATTTTTATTTCCTTTTCTATGCACTGTTTGCTACATTATTATGCCAATTTTCTCTTTTGGATTATTGATCTCTTTCTTACTGAGGCAAATATAGTTTACATCTTTAAGTAAAAACATGATTTTCTAAAATAAAGGTTTTAATGAAGGCTTTCTATGACGAACAGATTCTAGTCTTAAGATTGTAACCTGAAAACCTGAAAACTAACCTTTGAATTGCGTATGAATGATTTTTGCTCTTCTTAGCCATCAATCCTGGACAGAATTTCAAAGAGATGACAAATTGTTACACAAATACAGATTTTTAAAATTTTTAACTGATATGTAAATATTTGCTTTCATTTTCTTATTTAAGTGCCTGTGTCAACTGACTCCCATTCTTTTAAAATTCATTACCTAAAGAAGATCTGTGGCTTTCTCCCTGCATTGCATTTTCTAGCCAAATCTGAAATAACTATCTGGAAGCTTAACATTTTATTCTCACACTTATTTTTCCTTGTGAAAATCAAAACTACATTTTCCCAGTCTTCATGAGTAACCACAATGGTTTGCCATTTGACTTGCCAGTTGTATTAGTGTACTGAGATGTAATTTATCTGCATCAAGAGAGTTAATTATGAGCAGCTGGGGGCTTTCTAACTTCTTTACCCATCTTGGACACCAGTTTTCTCTCATTGCTATTTGTTTTATTCTTTGCAGTCAGAATGTCATTCCTCTTGACATACAAGAAACAAACCCAATAGAAATTAAAAGGTTTCAATTTCTGTTTTCCATTCACCAGTATTACACCATTTTTCCCTAAAGCAGTTCTACCCTATCCTAGATCATTCTCTTGCTTTAAATACACCTTAAAAGTAATTTTGTCACCATATATCTTTTTATACTTTCTTGAAATAGTGATTTTACTGCATATTAGAATTTTAATTTTTACTTAGCAGTTCTTCACTGCTCCCTTAGAAGGAAATTTAGATAATACGTTGAAGGAAGTTATAAGAAAACATCAGAAGGCATGCTGTCTTTTTTTTTTTTTTAATGTACCCTAAAGAAAACTCTGCTCTGCCCATGGATGTCATCTCTTTCTGAATTTGTGTGGAAGAGTAAAATGAGAACACTTCCAATAGTTTTCAAACAACTTCTGCTTAAGTGGATGAATGGACCACCTGGTTTACTAACTGTATTGCCCAGGGGATGGCTTTGATTGGCAGACAGCATGTGGTGCAGAAACAATGGAAACTAAATGAGGAAGGTGTTAAACTTGCAAGTTACCTCCCTTGGTGCCACTGAGTGTTGGTAGAAAATAACAGGTTAGGATTTCAGATGCATTCAGAAATGCTATGCACTTGCAATTTGCAATACTTAACACAATCCTTCTAATCACAACTTTTAAAAAAAATTTGGCCACCTTTCTCCATTGTCTGTCTCTTAAAACTGTATTCATGAAGCTGTTTATTCACAAAGCTGTATCATTGAAAGATAAATGTTATATCCATAAGTATGTAAATGAATTAGAATCTGGGAAGCATTAATAACACTTACCCATTCCTTGTTCTACTATATGCTATCTAGAGCCATGCTTCTTAAAATTTAACGTGAAACTGATGTTGCTGGTCTGTGGAACCACAGTTTAAGAAACACTATCATAGATTATTAAGTCGATTAATTGTCACCCATACAATAAATATGCAGGAGAAGTTGAATGGGTATGTCTTGGAGTCAGATATTGATTCTCAGAATGACAGCTTCTTCATTTATTTCTCAGTGATCCTCATAACACTTCCCTATACTGGGCAGGGAGAAAAAATTATCTCACTCTGAAATAGTGATTTCACCAGTCTCTCTTTATGGGTTGGGACCTCCTGGATAATGACCAGTCTTTTAGATTTCCTTGCTCTCCTCCTGCTCCTCTCCAAAATGGCAACTGGGTTGACAGATGAGGGAACATTATACATGACCTAAGATCTCTGTGCAGGTACTTACAGTCTCCTCTGACCCACTGCTCTCTGCAACAATTCCCTTGTCCGCCTGATAAGTCTCTACCCTGCTGACCTTGTGGCTCTGAGCTTGTATTTTCATCAGGAAATACGGCGCTCTGCTGACTAAACTATATCAGTTACTAAAGGGATCCTTAAATCTCTGAGTTACTGCTGAAGAACACTTAAAATTCTAAATATGTAATTATACACCTCTTAAAACAAGCATGACTATCATTATGTGTAAGGCTGTCTGCCAAAAAGAGCAACATGAAGCCACTTGTTACATTTTTATTTAGTCGGGGAGGGAGTGAACTTGGTATTTACAGGTAGAACACTCTATTAGATGCTGGGGGGAAAACAAAAGCAAGATAAATTGTGGCCATAATCTTTGTAACTTTATTTTCCAATGGGGAGAAAAAAGAATAATTGAAGAAGTGTCTATTTCAGATAAAGCTATTTCACTCTTCAGTTACCATCTCAAGAACTCATACCAATTTAAACATCCATTCATATTTGAGAGTTGAGAAAAATTACCAAATGATAATATAATTTTTATTGGAAAAATAAAGATGCATGTCTCTAATGAAACTTTGTAACATTTTGAAGGGTTTTAAGTAATACGTAATATATTAAGTAATACTTGATATATTTAAATTCAGAATTAACTTAGATGCTATCAGGATGAAAATATTTCATAAAATAACATGATTCTCTCCAATGAAGATGTAACCATCCAAAGTTTATGCATTGAATTTGCTGCTTAGAAATGCCATAGCAATATGTCCTCTTGAATATACAATTCTGTATACTGAGACTTCAGTTATTATATTAAGTTCTATATTACTGAAGAGTATATTATGATTCTAATTAACAAATACAATTCTGTTATATAAATACCCCTATCATCTAATAGGCAAAATTAGCTGATGCTACTATGCAACTTTTGTCAGCTTTACTCAACTTAGAATAACCTTGTATTCCAAATACTTCCAAATTGCCACATGCCTACTATTTTCCTATTCACAGCATTTTTCCCTTTATTCTTCCTGACCCTCCTTTGAGTAATAGTGTCAGTGGAATTAGACTCATGCATTCACATACTGAATGAATGAATCAGTGTGTGATCCATGATACATAAACTATAAACATCTTATATATTTTATATATGTTTTATATTATCATGAATCTGATATATAGGATACGTAAAATATAAATATCTTATATATTTTTATATCCTATATATTTTATATGTGTGTGTGTGTGTGTGTGTGTATATATATATATATATTTGCATTTAGGGGATATCAAACACTACAATATATATATGATATATATTTTGGTAAAGAAACACCCTAGGATTAAGTTAACTGCTTAAATTATTACTTAGTGTAAATGCATTTAATTTGTTCTGTAATTTCAAAATGATACATATAAAAAAAAGTAGAGTTTGCATGTTTAATACATCTGAAGCTACAGTTTCCAAATTCTGAACACTTCAGTGACCCATCTGGACATAATGAATATTTGGCAGTTACTGAGCATAACAGGGCACAAATAATATAGTTAATGAAGGTATCCATAATTATTTAAATTAGACTATTTTAAGAAAAGTTTAAATTTTAACATTAAACAGCTTAAAATTATAATAATTGATTATGTAACATGCTGGTCATTAAAATGAGATTGGTATTTTTATTTTTGCTTTTATTTTATTTTTGAGATGGAGTTCGCTCTGTCACCCAGGCTGGAGTGCAGTGCCATGTGATTCTGGCTCACTGCAACCTCTGCCTCCTGGGTTCAAGTGATTATCCTCCCTTAGAGTTCTGAGTAGCTGGGAATACTGGTGCCCACCACCATGCCAGGCTAATTTTTGTATTTTTGGTAGAGATGAGGTTTCATCATGTTGGCCAGGCTGGTCTCAAACTCCTGACCTCAAGTGATCCAGCCCTCCTCAGCATCCAAAAGTGCTGGGATTACAGGTGTGAGCCACCATGCCCGGCCGAGATTGGTATTCTTGAAATTAATAATTTTGGTAAGCATTAAGAAGGCAAAACATGGAAGCACTCACAATAATATATAGGATCCAGCTAAAATTCTCCTTATTGAAACATGAAATTACAAAGCCATGTGTGCATACTTTTAATTTTTAAGACTTTTTTGAAGGAACTTTTGTGAACGAGAAGTAGAAAAAATGTGGATAGATAGCATCTCTGTCTTTAAAATTATTTGATGAAATAGGAGATAAGAAACACAAAATTAATAATTCATGTAACCTTTATTACAATACATCTTCTGGTATTAGCATAGTAATAAGTATTCGTGATTTACATAATTGGAGACATAACACAAATACAAATTATGCACACACGCATACACCCATACACGTTCCTATGCTTCACTCAAAACTGAACAGATGCTATTTGGACATTATAATCTGTATGCCATTATAACTAAAGTCAGATTTGTTAGAGACAGTATTGTTATTTTATTATCTTTAATATCTTCAGTGAGTCCATTATAGTGGTGGTATTAAGTTTGCTTATGACTAGGTTAAACAGAACTTTGGACTCCATAAAAATAAGAACAAATATTTAAAATGGCTTTAGAATAGAAAAGTAATCTGGTAAAAGTATTCTTGATGTTAATAGAAACAAAACAATGTGCTTGTTAGATTAACAATGAATAATCAGTTAGATTGTTCCAGTTTTTCACTAATGTAAACAATGTTGAAACAACATTCTTTGTAGGTCTCCTCAGATACACATATGAAAATATCTAGAAGTAGAATTGCTACCTCGTTAGAGTATTCATATCTTTAATTTTATTATATATTGCAAATTGCTTTTCCACCAGCAGCAAGAAATGGCAGGAATTTATTATTTTAATTTGCATATCCCTGGTTGAACAAGTTTTCAAGTTTGTTGGGCAGATATTTCCTTTTGTAAGTTGACTTGTCATATACTTACCCCAATTTTCCATTGGATTGTTTACTTTCTCTTGCTGATTAACATGAATTCTCCATATATTCTGGATTGTAGTAGAGTTCTGGATTAGATGCACCTAATAGATGAGTCTATAATTCCTTATCCAATATCTTATCATTGACTTTTCAGGAGACTGATGAATATGATCACTTAGCAGTACATACAGAAATAATGACTTATAAGCATATAAAAGTTAAGTGCAACACAGCAGATAAAGACCTGGTATCCCAGACAAAGACTGACATATTGAGTAACCTGCGAATTGGCTTTATTCCACAATGTGTCCTTTTCCTTGATTCCAGAAACACATATATTTGCTGTTTCTTTTACATGTTTTAGAAGAGTATTCATTAAAGAGAATGCAGATATATCGTTGCTATTTAAAAATAAAACAAAATAAAAAAAAAAAACCACGAATTTAATTCAGTGCCCATTCGATTGCTTGAGTTTATAACTTACGGTAGCACTTAGAAAGAGTTCTTTTAGATAATGAGTATAATTTTGGTACAGAACCTAATAGTAAAAACAAAACATCTTTAATTTTATTTCAAGTGCATGTCAGTCATAAAGTCAGAATTGAATTGCTCTTTTCTTACCTTTAATGAAAATTAGCCTAATTGCTATTTTATGTTTTAAAAGAAACTTCTACTGTTTAATAATGGTTACAGATTTAAGTAAATATTCTATTAAGACTTAAAGAAACATGTCCAATTACTATATGGGTAATAACTTACAGATGCTGTATATTGGTTTAAAATAATGCAAGTATCACTGGCCACAATTCAGAGATAAGTCAAAAATCACTTTACTGTAATATGTGCTTTTCTTGCATATAGATCTATTGTATTCCCTAATCCTTTGGGATATATAATCCAGTGATATTAGGACCAATTCATCCAGAAACTGAAACATGCAGCAATGGTTAGAGTTCATCAGGACCACACTCAAATGAATGTTAAGAGTCATAGCATGATAAAAGTGCATCTGAAAGAGTATATGAACAGACGACATTGCAAACAACATTGCATATAAGAAAAAGGAAAGATATTCATATTATGTCATTCTAATTCATGTACACTGAAAATATAGACCCTGAACAGACATTCTTTCATTTGTTCCTTCATATGTTCAATAATAGAATACTTCTCGACTACAGATGATTCCAGGGGAAATTGGCAATTGCTGGAGATATTTTTGGTTGTCACACATGGGGGAGGAGAAAGTGCTACTGGCATCTTGTGAATAGTGACCAAGCATGCTGCAAAACATCCTACAGTACACAGGGTAGCTCCTTACAAGAAATAATTGTCCAGTCCCAAATGGCAATAGGGCTGAAGCTGAGAAACCCTGATTTAAGCTCACATTACATCCTAATCGAAACTAATTTGTTCGGTTCTAAGACATGGTATTCATCAAATAAAATCTATTTTTATTGGTACCATATTTAAATTCATAGAACCGGTAGTATAGTAATTATGTATGCAGGATTTGCCTCAAACTGTGGTTCAAATCTCAGATTCGCCATATGTTAGCTTGTACCCTATGCAAGTTTCTAACCTTTTGTGACTCTACTTTTTTAATATGAAAACTGTTAATAGTATGTGTGGAGGGGCTCTGCAATGGAGATTGAGTGAGATTAATTAAGGTGATTTATGTTAAGTGCATAGCAGAGTGTTTGCACTTAGTAAGTTTCCAACAAATGGTAGCAGTTAGTATTACCTTTACATATACTAAATCATTTCATCCTGACCAACTATGAAAAGCCTGGTCATTTACCGTATTTTGTTTTTAAGATACCATTGATTAGAATATGCATCATTATTTTATTTTTCACCAAGAAAAATGTGCTGCCAATTTAGACTGTGACACGCTATCATTGATAAAACGTGTCCCAATTTCAGAGCAGTGAACCTGTTGAAATAAAATGTGAGTCTTATAATTGATTTTTGTAAAACTCATCAAGAAGCCTTATTTGATTAGGTGCAACTGAACAATACTATGACTGACCACATTCAGTATCAAATTCCCTTAGAAGGATATAGGAACACAGCTTAGCAGGAAGGTAGCATCAGGCATCTCTCTTTAGTAGGATTAGTATGCGTAGCAATCTCTGAAGCACCACAGAGCTATCCAAGAGCTATTCAGTTCACAGCACCTGTCCACTCTCACATGGCATCTCAGGTGCACAGGAAGGAAACAAATAGAGATGCTGGGTCAACCCTGGCCTAGAATCCTTATGCATCCCAGAGGCCAGTGCCTTGTAAGATAGTTTCCAAGGTCCTCAAAAGGGACATGGTTAGTTCCAAGAATAGTTGCACTTGGGGATTCCCCAAAATTATGGTTTTCCATTAGGTATTTATAGTTCATACGTAGAACACTTAACCAAGGTATAATTTAACAGTCTCGATCATTTTTTTTTTAATGAGAAGCAATGTTGCCTGCTAACACATTTGACATTCCAACTTTATCAGTTTTCTAGGGAGAAAGGAGCTAGAAAGTTGATTGAAGGACAAATTCTCATGCAGATGGGCAAAGGGTGTTTTTAACCCTTTATTCACAATAATATCTGTTTTTATTTATTTTATATTTAAAGATACTGAAGCTCAGAGGAGTTAAATGACTCGCCCCGACTCATGGATTAATAAGCCTAGAACTCAGATGTTTTTATTTCTAGATTGATTATTTCCAATGACATTGTAATGTCCTAAAGCAAGAGGCAGCAAACTATGGTCCAAGGACCAAATTTAGCCCTCCACCTATTTTCATAAATAAAGTGTTACTGGAATACAACCAAATTTATTTGTTCATGTACTGGACCTGACTTCTTTCATGCTGCATTGGCAGAATTTGTGTATGAGAGAAAACATAACCCACAAAGTCTAAAATATTTACTATATGGTGTTTTATAGAAAATGTTTACTAACCTCTGCTCTAAAGTGTAATTATAAATTGGCTGGGCATGATGGCTCACACTTGTAATCCCAGCAATTTGGAAGGCCTAGATGGGTGGATCAATTGAGGCCAGGAGTTCGAGAACAGCCTGGCCAACATGGCAAAACCCCATCTCTACTAAAAATACAAAAATTAGCCAGGCTTGGTGGTGCATGCCTGTAATCTCAACTACTCTGGAGGCTGAGGCATGAGAATCATTTGAGCTCGGGAGGCGGAGGTTGCAGTGAGCTGAGATCATGGCACTGCATTCCAGCCTGGGCGACAGAGTGAGACTGTCTCAAAATAATAAATAAATAAATAAATAAATAGTAATTATAAGTTGCTTCACTCTTTCTATGAATCTATATAAGGAGTTAAAAGAAAAACATTTGTTTCTAATGTTTATTAAAAATACCCATGATTTTTAAATTTTTAATTGACAAATAGTAATTATATATATTTATGGGGTACAATGTGATGATATTTGTTTACATTGTGGAATAATTGTGCATGATGAAGGATTTTAGAGTCACAAAGCCTGATCCTAACCATTTCTCTACATTAGTGGCTGGCCACCTTTTTTCTTTAAAAGGCCAAATAGAAAATACTTCAGTCAATTTTTGAGGCTTCGTGGTCAATTTGGTCTCTGTTGGAAAAAGTCAATTCATGCTATGATTGGAACCTAGATAACCAGGCGGAGCACCAGTTTAAATGAATGTTCTTTTAAGCAGTGTCCTGTGCTCCTATTAAACCAGACCAGAGCTTTGGCCCTCATTTAAGAACTGTATGTATAAAGGTTTTGAAACTAAGGGCTTCAGGTTTACATGAAGTCCTTCCATCCAAACAATGCAGATTTTTATCCCCTTAAGAATCTGTTCATACCTACCATCTGTTCTCTTCATTCCTTAAATCTAATCTTAATACAGCAGCCAGAATGATCTATTTAAAAATAAGTCAGATCACATCACTCCCCTGCTGAAAACCCTCCTATCGTTCTTAATCTCACTCAGGGTAACAGCCAAAGATGCCCTGCAGGACCAATCCTCCTCCATCCCCAATTCTCTGGCTATCATTCCTACTACCATCCCCTTGCTCACTAGTTTCCACTCACCCTAGTGTCTTTGTTTTTTTTTTTAATTGAACATACACATACACTCCTGCCCCAGGGCCTTTGCACTTGCTGTCTTTGCATAGATTGTTTTTTCCTGAGATAGCTGCATGAATCGTTCCCTCACTTTCTTCAGATCTTTATTTAAATACTACCAACCTACATGGTGAGACTTTCCCTGGAGGCACTTTCTAAACTCTCCACATCCCACCTCCCTTTGCCCCATACATAAGTCTCTTATTCCCATCCAATGCTTTAGTGTTTCTTCTTTAGCACTTTTCAGTCTTCAAAGCACTGTAATTTATCTTTTATTGTACATTATCACCATTAGAATATACATTTTATGAGGACAAAATAGTCTGTTTTATTCACTGTTACATATCTAGTACTTCAATGTTTAGCAAATAATAACTAATCTGTAAATATTTATGCAGTGAATCAAGTGGTTTTTGGAAGACTTCTGTAAGATTTCATTTGCCAAAAGAATTCTGCCAAAAGGACTTCGAAACCTCCAGTTTAAGAGTGGAGAGCTTCCACAGAGGCTTCTGGATGTCACTTGATGATCACACCGATGTCCACTCTTTCACTGGCCTTGAGCATTTCCAGTATGCAGCTTAGTAGATTTTATCTTCTTCGTTTCACAACAGTTGTCAGTTTAAAAATCAATACTGCATTTCGCTTTGTATATTTGGACAGATTATTTTTGAAACCCATAAATCTCTAAGTTTTTTTTTAAGTCTCCCTTTGGTGAGCTGCCCTTGATTAGTTCAAAATGGAAAGAGAGAACCTGCCATTCTTTGTCAATCAGCTCGGCACATACTTGACAGCATGTAGTTATAGTGAAAGAAAGCTGCGGTGCACTGGTCTAGCAAACCTAATTGTAGATAAATAAAAGAACAGTCGCCCAATATGAGAGGAAAGAGAAGGAAACTCAACTGCACAATGTTGTGTTTTTCCATCCATCAGCCTTCATTTGTCAGAGTCTGCCTGACAACCTGGGCCGTAGAAGTCAGGCTCCAACACAATATTGATTCCATTTCACATTTTGTTTCTTGCTACCCTTTTTAGCAAACAGTTTCTATGTGGAATAAGAGATAATGCAGTCAATATATGTGACCAAGGCACATTTGTTTTAAAGGCTTACTTTGGTCTTTTCATCCCAGAAATCATATATTTTTGTTTGCTTTACTATAATACTGTGTCACCTCTTGCTACAGTAACAAACAATGACAAAATCCAGTGACATATAACAACAAACATTTATTACGCACTCATATGTCTGCAGATCAGCTGCAGCTTTACTCCATACTATGAATCAATCTTTTTGTTGTAAACTGTGGCTCTACTCTAAATGTCTTCTGATTCCAGAACACCAGCCAAAAGAGCAGCTTCTATATGGCATATTATTCTCTCATGGTGGAAGATAAGAACAAGGGGAACCAGCAAATCTTGAATTGCCTTTAAAGTTCTAGCTTAGAGCTACCACACAGTTTCTCCTGCCCATGGTCTATTGATCAAAGTGAAGTACACAGTCAAGCCCAAAGTCAATGGGAAGAGAAATATATTCACTCCAGGGCAGCCATATTTAGAGAGGAAATGAATAATAATGAACTAGCAAATCAATCATAGTATCCACAAATACCTTAGAATTTCATTGATTCCAAAATGCATTTTTAGTATTTCAATATCTCTGAACTTGAGATACATCGTACAACAGATAGTGTTTACAGAGTCTAGGTTTTATTATTATTATTTTTTTGCTTTCTTAGTTTATATAACAATAGTGGCGCTTATAATCAATGATAGATTAAACTGTTGATTGTGGTGACTGACAAAATAGCCAAATGGCAGAAGATACTCTTTATAAATAAGTAAGTTATAAGTGGGAGCTAAATGATAAAAACACATGGACACATAGAGGGGAACAACACACACTGGGGCCTATCAAAGGGTGGAGGTTGGGTGGAGGGAGAGGATCAGGAAAAATAACTAATGGGTACCAGGCTTAATGTCTGGGTGAAAACATAATCTGTACAACAAAACCCCCATGGCACAAGTTTACCTGTCTAACAAGCTTGCACATGTACTTAAAATAAAAGTTAGATAAAAATTAAGTGAATAGAAACTTATATTTGCAAAAAAAGTTGTCATTTTTATCTCGAACTTCTTTTTTCAGTAGCAATATTTATATCTCATTCAAAGCAGCTCATTTGATTCAAAAACCATGCATTAATAGTAGATCTTATGTCTATTTATTCATATATTCTTATACATTCATTTATAAATATATATTCATTCATATATATTTAGAATATCAATTGGAATACATAAGTGCCATTCCCTTATTTAAAACCCTTTTGATGAGTTCATGTCCTTTGCAGGGACATGGGTGAAACTGGAAACCATCGTTCTTAATAAACTGACACAAGAACAGAAAACCAAACGCCGCATGTTCTCACTCATAAGTGGGTGTTGAACAATGAGAACAGACGGACACAGGGAGGGGAACATCACACACCCGGACTTGGGAGATTGCGGGCTAGGGGAGGAACAGCAGGGGGTGGAGGATTGTGGAGGGATAGCCTTAGGAGAAATATCTAATGTAGATGACGGGGAGATGGATGTAGGAAGCCACCACCATGGCATATGTATACCTATGTAACAAATCTGCATGATCTGCACATGTACCCAGAACTTAAAGTATAATAAATAAATAAATAATAAATAAATAAATCCCTTTAGTAGCTCCTCCACTACATTTCTGAGGGTGGTATACAAGATCCTTCTTTCCTCTGGCTTTTGTTTTCTACTTCTACTCCATTACTTCCCGTTCACTTACATGATATCTCCATACTGCTTCTGCTTATTGTCTTTGCATATTCCATATTCCCTCTTGGAATACATTCTCTCTACCATCCATCCTCTTATAATAAGGTGCATGAGTTGTTTGTGCTCCCAGCCTTTCTGTCCTGACCTTCTTGTCTGTCAAACACAGAACTGATCAGTTCTTGCTCTGTGCTCCATTGTACGTTGCACTTTGCTGGTTGTTATACCCGACACGCTCTAAGTTTAATATGTATCTGTGTGTCTGCATTCCCAATTCCTAGCCCAGACAGTGAAACATAGCAGGCATTGAATAGATGTCTGTCAAATGAACAAATAAATAAATAAATGTTTGAACATGCATGGAAAGGTTGTTTAGGTCCTCCTTGTAATGTGCTTTGAGATATATATTCTTAATATATATATATATAAATATATATATATATTTATATATAAAAGCATATATTCTAAGGTTATTAGTAGGTAAAATGAAGAAATTTAAAGAAATTAAGTACAAGAAAGGAAAACAAGGAAGAATTTTTCCCTATTGCACTATGTCTAAGAACACCAAATTTCTAAACACATGCATACACAATCAGCATAATGTTGAATTAGAAAGATGATGTTCAACAAATCAATCCTTAGAAAATATAAATATATATTAATTTGCCTATGAATTGCTACTTTTACCCTCAAAGGTTGTTTTTTTTTTTTTTTTTTTTTTTGACCTCTCTTCATCGCTAATCTTTGCTTCACTGCTTGTCAGATCAGCAACTGCCCGTTGTTAGTAATGCCATACAACTAATGGTGCTGAGAGTTACTCCATTTCAAAAACCTATCAGGGCTGGATTTTAAAAGAGACCATGATATTCTCCTAGTGTTAGTGAACCATTATTCCCTGTTACCTAATTAATTCAAGTTATATTCTTAAAATTATATATGACATTGTAGTGAATGGTCAATACTCTGAAGGAAATAAAACTCTTGTTGTATCATAAGGATCTTAACACCTAGTCCACAATCTTGTATTGGAGGGGACATTAAGACTAAGACATGGAGAAAAAAAGAACCTTAATGGAAATGCTCTATTATTAGAAATGAGGCTTTTTGGTGGAAATCCCATGAAGACTTTCTTGTCTGAATGTTCTTTGAAGTTGAACACTTTCTCCTTACGAAAGCTGACCACTATAATTAGCTATGTTTCCATTTTAGTGGTGGCCTTTTTCACCTTATCTTAAGTCATATAAAGATGTGAGGCTACTTGTGAGATAAAAGATTTACTCAAACCAATTCTCTGACCTGGATATCAGAGGTTTGATAATCATAAATCCACTAAGAGAAACCCTCAGAGCATTTTCAAGGCTATGTAAAAATTTATTTCCTTTTCTTTGAAAAGAGACAGGATTTTCTCTCACTTATATTCTGGAGGAATTTTGTAGAATGTTGAGTTCAAGAGGAGGAGAAATAATTAACATAATATTAAGAAACGTGTCAATTTTGGAAAGAATAAACATATCTGTACATGTGTATACATGCATGCATGCATGTCCACACAGTATACACAAGAGATTAAGAAAGGAAGTAGAGATTTGGTGACACATACTTCCCGGATATAATTTCACCTCTGCCATTTGTAAGCCACATGGTCTTGGACAACTGACCTAATCTCTCTCAATTTCAGCATCTGCGAAATTAGATAAAACATTTTTTGTGGGAGTGTATATATGTATGAAAAGCACAGTGTTTGACATATAATAAATGTTTTAGCAACTGTAGCTTGTTAATATTATCATAACAGTTAATGTCACTATAGCAGTTACTTGCCGTTTTCAGCACAGCTAATAATTTTAGTGGCATTTTCTAATCTTTCCATCTTGTGTGGTTTCTTTGGAGTTGTTTTTTGCTTTGTTTTTTTAGCTTTTCTATGTTACATTCTATTTGCATGGAGAAATATCAAATTTTAAAAATTTATTTCACATACTATTTCATTTTTAGGATAATTGTCAGTTTCTTATAGTTTATTTTCCTCATACCCACTTTAGAAAATATATACTAAAGAATATTGTCAGTGAAATTAATTGGATTTACTACAGTTGACCCTTCAAGCAATAGTATCTTGCCCTTAATAACTGACCTATCTTTGAACTAATAAATTCAACCTGCAAATAAATGTAGTGAGGTAAATTGTAGAAATTTATCTTCAAAATAGTCTTTCTAAAGTGATCTATCAAAGGTGCATTTAATTAGAGGTCCAGTTCTCCAAAAATGTGCCAAGGAAAAGTAACCATGAAGAATTGAGAGCTGGAATGAATTCTTTCACCCGTTGCTCTATTTCTATAGAACTGAGGATAAATCTAATCTAGGTACTTAGAATCTGTATTATGTCACTAAAGGATGAAAAAATGACAGTAGTGATGATAGAAGGAGATGGTAATAGAAAATATTTCAATAAAGGGAAATGATGTGACTATGCAATGTTCATTCACCAGCGGGCTAAATCTAGGGCTATTTTGGTGACTTGAACAGGGAATTTTCTATTTCCTGCAAGTAAAAAATATGGACATTTCATTTGGCATGCCACCTGCTCTTCAGTCCATCATCTAGCAAGCACCTGCTTAGCACTTTGGAGCTCTAAGTAATACTTGGACTCCACAAATGTCAGCCTTGTTGCCATTTTTGTTTATTTGCCAATAACAATTTTATTAATTAAAATTTGTTTGTGGCTGTCTTAAGGAAATTCCTTGTAGTAGTCAAGAAGACTCCTAATCCTATCTGCCAGTGCTTTCTGAATAGTGGCATCTATTGTTCATGATTTTTGGAACTATTTATGGGTGATTAAAGAATACGGGATGGATAGCGAAGGATGCTAATCATTTGGCTGCACATAAGAAACACAGATGGAATTATTGCCTATTTGTGTTCATTTTCTAAAGGTATAGAATTTACACTGGATTGTACTTGTAAGTAATTTTAAAGGAAGAACTATTCAGTCTTTTGAATTTGTTACAATTTTGCAAGACTTTTTAAAAATCTTACTGAGAATTTTTATCATAGAGAATGGATTAATACTCTTATAATTTTAGGTTTATTTCTTCCGTAATTAAAAAATTATCCTAAAAGATTGTGTGTGTGTGTGTGTGTGTGTGTGTGTGTGTGTGTGTGTGTACTTCTTGGTTTTCCAGAGCAAACATTCCCATTCATTTGTTTTACTGACCTTGTTATAGTTGCTCACATTGTAAGTTATATCTAGTTAGTTTATTATTGTTACCTAAATCTGTTTGCTGAATTTTAAAAATGGGAACATGTAGTAAATTTGGGGGAGCACAGCTAGTATTTACAAAGTAAACCCAGAACATTAGACATAAACCCTCATTTCATTTTAACCTCCAATGAAGGATATATTCAGTATTAGTATTTGTATTATTTCCTTAGCTTCCTTGCTTATCTGTAATATGTAGCATGGTAGCACCCCTTTTCATATAAATCTCTCCTCACTTCTTTTTTTGGGTTTTTACAAGTTCCTTTTCAATCTCTTCTGTTCCTTTTATCTTTTATTGGTTCAAATTTATTCTCTTATCCTGTGGAAGTAAATACCTAATTCTGGCTCCATCCCCTTCGGTTACTCTACAGGTATCACTGGACAATATTGGACAACTACTGTTTTTACCTCCAAACCTGTATCCTTAGCCTTACCCCTAATCTGCACACTACACTTGTTTTTCCAATTACTTTCTGTACATTTGCGTCAGTGTTACTCATAGGCATCTTGACTAATGTGTCCAACCTGAAAACATTATTGCTTCCATATACAGGCTAACCTGTCTGCTTTATACCCCTAGACAGTTTCTCCCAAGTTACAATATGTTGGTGATTCTGAAAATTTTCTTTTTCCCCATCAAGTCCTGCCAATCCTATATCCACAACATAAGAATGATCCTTCCTGAACTTCCATGCTGCTCCTGTTTGTTCAATAAGTACTTGGACTTCTAAAGGAATTTCCTATGTTTCTTTCACCAGCCTCCTATCCTTAAAATCTTTTCTCCGATCTGACGTTAGAGTTGTCATCTTAAAAGAGTCAAATCAGGGTTGGTATATAAGAAATTTTACAAACTACTAAGTTCTTGGTATATATAATCAACTTGAGAGAAAGAGAGGGAGAGAAAGAGAGAGAGAGAAGATTTTATTCTGTCCTCTATAATACCTGAATGATTTTGTATATATTTATGTTAACAGAGCATTGTACTACTTCAAATCCTTATACAAGCCAAACTCCTCACTGCCTTATGGCAATTGAACTTGCTTTTCCCTCTGCCTGAAATAGTCTTCAATATGTTGACATGACTCATTTCTTCACTTCATTCCATTTCCTGAAGAGAGGAACAGTCTTCTGTGCTCACAATGCCTAAAATAGAGCCCACTGTCACTCTCTACTTACTCTTTTTAATCTTTCTTCATAGCATACATATACGTATACGTATACATATACAGGCATACCTCTGAGACATTGAAGGTTCAGTTCCAGACCACCATAATAAAGTGAGTCACATGAATTTTTTGGTTTCCCAGTGCATATAAAAGTCATGTTTACACTGCACTATAATCTATTAAGTGTGCAATAGTGTTATGCCTAAAAACTAATGTGCATGCCATAATTTCAAAATGTTACTGCAACATTCAAGCTGAGAGCCAAATCAAGAACGCAATCTTATTTACAATAGCCACAAAAAATATAATATCTAGAAATACATCTAACCAAAGAGATGAAAGATCTCTACAGGAATAACTACAAAACACTGATGAAAGACACCATAGATAACACAAACAACTGGAAAAACATTCCATGTTAATGGAAAGGAAGAATCAATATCATTAAAATTGGCATACTGCTTAAAGCAATATACAGAATCAATGCTATTCCTATCAAACTACAAATGTCATTTTCCCAGAATTATAAAAAACTATTCTGAAATTCATATGAATCTAAAGAGTCTGAAGAGTAAAAGCAATCCTAAGTGAAAAGAATAAAGCTTGATATTAACCAACTTCAAACTATACTATAAGGCTACAGTTACCCAAACAGAATGATACTTGTAGGAAAACAGAAACTTAGACCAGTAGAACAGAATAGAGAACCCAGAAATAAAGCTGCATATCTACAGCCATCTAATCTTTGGCAAAATAAACAAAAATAAGAAATGGGGAAATGATTCCCTACTCAATAAATGGTGCTGGGATGGCTGGCATACCATATGCAGAGGAATGAAACTGGACTCCTACCTTTCACTATATACAAAAATTAACTCAAGATGGATTAAAGATTTTAAAAAATAAAATCTCAAACTAGAAGAATCCTAGAAGAAAACCTATGAAACACTATTCTGTACATCAGTCTTGGAAAAGAGTTCATGACTAAGTCCTTAAAAGCAAATGTAACAAAACCAAAAATTAATTAAGTGGGATCTAATTAAACTAAAGAGCTTCTACACAGCAAAAGAAACTATCAACAGAGTAAACAAACAATCCACAGGATAAGAGAAAATATACACAAACTATACATCAGAAAAAGATCTAATATCCATAATCTATAGGGAACTTAACTCAACAAGCAAAACACAGATGGCTCCATTAAAAAAGGGGGTAAATGACATGAACAGATAGATACTTCTCAAAAGAAGACAAACAGGTGACCAACAGATATTAAAAAGTGTTCTGCATCACTCATCATCAGAAAAATGCAAATCAAAGCCACAATGAGATACCATCTAACACCAGTCAGAATGCCTATTACCAAACTCTCAAAACACAACAGATGTTGGTGAGGCTGCGGAGAAAAGGGAACATTATACACTGTTGGTGGGAGTGTAAATTAGTTCAGCCACTGTGGAAAGCAGTTTAGAAATTTCTCAAAGAACTTAAAATGCATGATCATACATTCTTTTTTTTTTCTTTCTTTCTTTCACTCTCACTTTCTTTCCTCTCTTTTCCTTTCTTTCAAAAAAAAAAAAAAATGCATGATCATTCAACCCAGCAATCCCATTACTGAGTATATATCCAAAAGAAAATAAATCAAGACCAGTGATACCAACACGGGAGTGGGTAACACATCCCCTTGCCATTCCCTGTATTTGGTCCTTGTCTGTGATGGTGGGAAAAGCAAATGGCCTTGCTGTGCTACAACCAGGGCTGCAGTCAGCACTTTGATCCTGAGACCAATTCTGGTGATGCTTGCATATACCACCCAGGTGTTCCAGTCTTTCATGATGCATTAAAGGGTTGGTCTTCCTGTAAAAGAACAACTGATTTTTCTGATTTCTTAAGCATTGTTGCCTGTACAAAAGGTAGACATAATAGTGAGAAGCCACCTGAGCCAGGCAAACCTGAAGTCAAGACTACTGAGAAGAAGGAACTATCTGAATTGAAACCCAAATTTTAGGCACACATCATTCAAGCCCCTAAGCCAGTAGAAGCGATAGAAAGGCCAAGCCCAGATGAATAATTGACAAATTTGGAATTAAAAATATCTGCCTCTCTAAAACAAGCACTCGAGAAACTTAAACTGTCATCAGGGAATAAAGAAGATAAGAAAGAATAAGACAATAATGACATTAAGATTGGGACCTCATTTAAGAATGGAGAATGTTTGAAGACATATTGGGGTCTAGAGAGTCTAGAAGTCTTCTGTGTATATCATTCTGGAGTACCTATTTTCCGTGAGGGGATGACATACTGGAGCTGTTGTAGCAGAAAAACTTCTAATTTTAATACTTTCTTAGCCCAAGAGGGCTGTGCAACAGGGAAACACATGTGGACTAAAAAGGATGCTGGGGGAAAAGTTGTTCTGGGTAGACATGACTGGCATGAGAGTACAGGTAAAGTCACCATTTCAGTAGATGCTAAAAACTCACTTCTAGAACTTAGTTGAGTAGAAGCAAATAGCACATTGTTAAATATGCACATTGTATTTGAAGGAGAGAAGGAATTTGATCAAAATATGAAATTATGGGGTGTGATTGATGTAAAGTGAAGTTACGTAACTATGACTGCAACAAAGATTGAGATCACTATGAGAAAAGCTGAACCGATGCAGTGGGTAAAACCTTGAGCTGCCTGCAGCAAAAGAGCAGAAAAAGACAAAAAGACAACACAACAGATTGAGTAGGAGATGGGAGGAAGGCTATTACGTATTTCAGAATTCTTAATACCGTGTCAAGTGGTGGCTTGCTGCTGTAATCTTTTGTTTCGTTGTGTGTTACTAAATCTGGCATTTCAGAGTTAACATTAGGTTCTTAAAAGCTAAAGTCAGTTTGTCTTTTTGTGCCTCTTATCTTTGTTATACATTAAATTATACACATAATTTAGCTAAGAAGGAAAATATAGAAGAAAGGGAATTTTAGTTTAAAGGAAGTCAATGAAAGGATTAAGTATAAAATAACAGTATTTTAATTTTTCATAGAAATGGGTTTTCTGAGATATTGTTGTAATCAATAATGTGAAGATGTAAAATTTCCCAAGAAAAATTATTAAAGTAAATCTAAAAGTAGAAGAGAAGATTCTGTATTTTTTAGCAGTTTAGTTAGACAGAAAATAATCTGTGCCATGAACCTTTCAACTGTCTGTGTGAACAAATGTCTCTAGTAATACCCACCCTAACTCAATTCCCATAGACTTAAAGTTGCAACAGTATTTATTTGCCCATTCAACATTTTTTTGTTTAGTACCTACTATGTGTTAGGCACTTCCAGGGATATAAGTGAACAAGGTAGTTATAGGTCTTACTCTCATAGAGGATAATTCTTTAAGAATGGTCAAAACTGTACATGCACACATAGTTTGGCTAATTGGGATGTGTTTTGAAGGAGGCAACGAAGGAATTGGAACAGTTTAAATAAGACTGCAGGTTGGCAGTGGGAACAATGGTCTTTGCTATCATTTTTCAAAAATCCCAATGAATGGGAATGACTACTGTTGCGTTAAGTTGCATGTCTCCTGCTGACCCATAGTGATTCTCTATTATCAGAGGTAGGACTTGTTTTTTAGCATATGTGATAATATTAGTCAAACAAATTCAGATGATGAAACCAAAATTTCTTAATGCTTAGAAATAACATTAATTTGATCAAGTCATTTAGATGATACGTTATTAAGTTGTTGAGAGATATGAAGAAGTAGCTGTTACTACTGCCAGTGGCATAAACGTTGGATCCAGATCTAACTGTGTTTGAATATTAACTTGCCTACATCCCATGTGGTTGTGGGCAAGCTATTCACATCCTTGTCCCTACCATCACTACCATCCCACCCACCCTTGCTTCATTTTCTTATCTGTAAAGTAGGAATCTGCATGAATCTGGGGAAGTCAAACAGTAGTCATTATACAAATGATAACTATGCTATCATCAATTATATAGTCTACAGCTATGATGAAGCTAATCAGAAAACATTGTCTATTATCAGTAATTAGCAATATCAATAAATATCACAAGAAAAGTCCCAGCTGTCAGTGAATAAGTAAAAAATAGTGCTTTGTCTTAGAGAAACATATACAAAATGAATGGTGGTGACAGTGCTTTAAGTCATCAGCTTCTATGTATAATGCATATATAATTTTAAGTGTATAATTTAGACATTGTACATGGTTTTGGCTTGGTAATTTATGACATACATAAATCATAAATGTGTAGGTTGAAAGTTCAGTTACTTTTTTCCTTTCCTTAAATCATTTTTACTTTGCTGAAGATATGCTCTTTTCTCTACTTCTTTAGAATAATATCTTTTATTTTCTCTTAAAGTATTTTGAGACCATGTAGCCATCTACTACACTAAAACGTTTTGTTGTTGTTGTTGTTGTTGTTGTTTTGCAAATGGGGTATTCAAGGGTGAATTTATAGTGGCTGGGGACCTATTCAGAAGTAAATAAAACTAGATTTTCCCCATTCCTGATCTGAGATCAGAGCTATTTCTACCTCTAGCAAAGACATACAGTCATTCCAGGCGCTGCATTTTCAGGGAACAATCTGTTTTCTTGGCAAGGGGCAGTAAGACCATCAATTAGTAATTCTACATGTAAAATAGCTAAACTCCTGTTCTAAAGGAACTGAAAATTGCAGACATAACCATTAACACATAAGGTTAGTCATATACAATTTTGACCAAAATGCTTGTTTGCCACTGGTATTTATTATAATAAGAACTGGAGAAAATAGTCTATCTCAAGAACATGTGCTGAGCACCCGTAAGTTGCAAGACACCTTACTGGGTAGTATGAGATTATAGTAATTTGGGATTTCCTACTGATGAATTGAGAGAGAACAGGTACAAACACAGTATACAAAGGAAACAGTGGCATGAAGACAGGTACACACAGCAGTGCTGGGAGGCTCCAGGACAGGAGAGGGAGGAAGAGAGATACGGGTTAATCAGGAGCTACTCTCTGGGTAAGATTGCCCAGGTCCTGAATGACACCTGACATTGATTAATTGATACCCTATCCTAGTGTTTAACAACTGTTCCATCCAAAAAGTCTTCTGTAATATTTAACTTCACTTCCTTCAGCTTCAATATATGCACATTTCTTTTGTCCTCCCATCAAGAGAGCTAAACAGCAGACAGTAACAAAATGGTTTATATTCACATACCTAAAGGATTTTTCATCATGCTTCTGTCTTCTCCAGACTGAAGAAAAGCAAACAATTTAAAAAAAAATTTAATCATTCTTCAAAAGGCCTATTTTAATTTGACTCATTAATAAATAATAAGCCTTGGTACTGTGCTTAAGTGTTTACTCTTTGGAAATAAAATAATTTTGACAGTGATGTAGAAAGAATTATTTGATTTCTATTTCAAAACAAAATTTTATATCCAATACTCAAAACAGAATTTTGTAAAATAATGTTTATAAAGTAAAATGAACATTAGAATTATTGAGATTATGAAAGCTAAAACTAGTGTTTATTCATATAAATTATGTTAATTATATGCTCATTATTGCATTTTACTTTTTTGAAAAGCAGAAAGTTAATGCCTGTGTTTCTATATGAGTATTATTATATAATTCAAGAAAATACTGGATTAATGTTTTTAACTTTAGTGTTTCACATCTGTTTCTTTTCTCTGCACCAAAAGTTAAATTTTTGTGCCCTTATGTGCCAGGCAGAAATTGATCTGCAATACATGTGGAGTCTCCAAGGGTATATTTAAATTTAGTAATTTTATTGCTAACTGTGAAGTTAATCTGCACTATATGGGTTCTTTTCCCCCAGGAAACTGAAATAGCAGTTCAAGCTAAACAACCGGATGTGGAAGGGATTTTGTCAAAAGGGCAGCGTTTGTACAAGGAAAAACCAGCCACTCAGCCAGTGAAGGTAATGAAGCAACCTCTAGCAACATCCATTGCCTCATAATGGGTTATGCTTCCCCTGTTGTACATTTGCCATTGACATGGACTATTTATAATCAATGAAATAACTTGTAAGGAAATATTGGCCATACTATAATAGCAGAGGTAAAGCTGTCCTTTTGATCAGCATATCCTATTTATATATTGTGATCTTAAGGCTATTAACGAGTCATTGCATTAAAGGACTCATTTCTGTCCTGGTGTACTGCCATCAATACAGAAGTAGTCCCACCTTCAAGGTAGATTAAATTCTTTGGGGCTTTATTGCTTTGCTTGCCAGCCTTGATGCTTTTCATATTGTTTGGTTTAATTCAAATCAAGCTACTGCATCATACTGTCTGTCTCCAAAAGCTGTAAAGAATCACAATATGGTCCGTGACCTTTATTTTCTCTGTTGCTCTTTCTTATAAAAGGGGAAACTCGGCATTCAGGCTTCAGTATTTTATTGGGTCAAGAATTTTTAGTGAAATGTCATGTAATTGCTTCTTCCTTTGGCAAAAAGCTGGTCTGAGATAAAGCTTTCTACTTTTTTTTCTTCTCCATATGCATGTTAAAGTCTAGGGCACATTTGTTCACAGGCTATTACATAAGGAGGGAGATGGAAAGCCAAGTCAGTTTTCAAAAAATAGCTAATCAATGCCTCCATTTGCAAATGAGAGTCCAGTGCTAAATACACGTTAGCAATAGGTTACCTGATTCTCTGTACTTGACCAAAATTATAATGGTTTCCATTATGATGAAGGTTCCTGAGATCCTGTAATCGTGGCTGTTTATTGATCAGTCTTGGGTTCTCAGCTAATGTTGCATGCTTGGCTACAATGAACCTTGCCTTCGTGTTTAAAACTGCTAAAAACAGTTCAGGTCAATAACCTCATTATACAGAACCAGTTTGTCCTTGCAAACAACGTTACCATGACTTAGATTCTGTCAGTAAGGTCACTGCTTAGTTTCCTTTGTGCTTGGCCCAAGCTTCATTTCTAGAAGATTGTTTGTTTTCCTTAGAGTTTACAAGAGACTTTTCCTTAGGTAAAGTTGAATTTTGGACCTGAGCTTAATGTCCAAACACCAGACACTGAAAAGCACAGGTTTATCTGTCGATATCAACATATATTTATTCAGGAATATATTGCAACCACTCCTAAAATCTAGAAAAGTAATTTGTATCTAGTTCAAACCCAGTATGATAATTTTTCATTAACTAACAATGTGCTATTTAGTTAGGAGAGTTAGAGGATGTCCTGAAAGCAGCAAATTTCAGAGTTTCTGTTGATGTTCTGAAGAAAGCCAGTCCCCAGAGTGGTTAAAAGGGTGACTTTCATTGTAGCGAGCCATGAAATGCAAGTTTCTGTCTACTCTTTGTTGATCCCCAAAGACTTTATGCCTTATGGTGTATGACTCTGAACTAAGGTTTGCCACTAATTGTTAGAGATCACAAAGGTATATGTAATTTGGCTTTTACTTTTGTGCCTTTGAAAAAGAGAGAGAGAGATCTTAAATAAAAGCCAGTGAAAAAATGTTTGCTTTCATTACATATAAAACAATCCAAATACTTGATGCTAACTTATCACACCTCCACCTACACACTCAACTACTGGGCCACTTTGAGATCACAACTGGGATCTGCCATGCTGCCATCTGCTTTCTGCTGATGCATTAGTGCTGCAAAAGGAGTATTATTTTTCTGGAATAAAAAGAAAGAACAAGGAGTTATTGTTTTCCTTCTCTTTCACAACCCTTAAAACCATTTTTTGTAGCAGACAGCACTGTTCTTTCCTTCCTTTTTTTTATTTTTTCCTTTTCCCTGCTTCCTCATTTTCTCTCAGTTTGGCACATTGGAAGAAGCTGAACTTAAGGGAAAATTTATTCCTGTTCTACCATTGCTCCCTTGGATTTGCAGAAAAATCAACATATCAAGTTGGTCAGGTATGGTGGCTCATGCCTGTAATCTCAGCCATTTGGGAGGCTGAGGCAGGCAGATCACCTGAGGTCAGGAGTTCGAGACCAGTCTGGCCAACATGGTGAAATCCCTTCTCTACTAAAAAAATAAAAAAAATAGCCAGGCATGGTGGCAGGCACCTGTAGTCCCAGCTACTTGGGAGGCTGAGGCAGGAGAATGGCTCGAACCTGGGAGGTGGAGGTTGCAGTGAGCCGAGATTCCTCCATTGCACTCTAGCCTGGGGGACACGAGCAAAACTCCATATCAAAAGAAAAGAAAGAAAAAACAAAACATATCAAGTTGATGGGGCAAAAATGCAAGACTGACTTGGGAATTATGGGGTGTGAGAAAATAGTTGACTCACGCACAACTTTTATATGGACCATGACCTTGGAAACATCTGAAGATTAGCTGAGGTTTGTGGTAGCCTGAAACTAGAGGCTCAAAAAATGACCTCCCAATTCTGAACGTGACACCCAGCAATACAAGGCAGAAAGCTGTGAGAGCTATTTAAATCTCTACGTGGATCAAAGATTTATTTTTAAAAGTTAGGGATGATTTTTCTGAAGGAGGTTCCATTGCTCTGATAGTACATGAACAAAGCCTTTTTCAACTTTGAGTCCATATGTCAAAATTTAAAATTTGTCCTGTTTCTCATGCCTCTTCTTCACTCTAGGCTTTCTTGCCTCTTAATAGAAGAGAAAATGAGTCTGAGTAGCCTGCAGCACATTTTCATGAGAGAATTGTTTCTGTTTGTGTTTCTGGGGGGAGGTGCATTTGGAAGCTATAATAATTATGAAGAAAGTGATATTCTTTAAAAAGAAAATGAAATTTCTTCATGATGTACATGTAAGATCTAGTATTTAAATGGATAATTAGTATGTCCACTGCTTGTATACATTCTAATTAAAGACACATCAGAAAATGATTCTGTTTCTTAGGAAATTGACTTGTCTATTGGCACCTCTGCATTCTGCATCAGACAGCCTGTCTGTTCAGCTCCTACGCTCACCTCCCAAGTGGAGTTCTGATTGGAAGCTAGGTTCATCCCTGTTCAGTTTCTTTCCTTTTTCTTCTTTTCTCCACTTCATCAACTTCTTTAAGATTTCTTTTAGCTTCCAAGATGGTATATTTTTTATTTCCTTTTTCAAAATCTCCGACTAACCAACTTCTTTATTTTCTTTGAGGACTTCCAATAAAAAGTCAAATACATATTATGAAATAGTACTATTAATGCCATGTATGTAGTACTAATCTCTGCTGCAAAATAACTGGAAAAATCTTAAATATCTATTCATCTTCATTTAGCACTTCCTCTCTTTCTCTCTTTCTGCACACAAACACACACATACACGCACACACACTTTTATTTATTGGTATGATATTTCTTCATCTTAACTTCAGAAATTATTGAAGACTGACTATATAAGTTATATAAATTGTTTACAATTTTGATAAAATTATAGTTTTGGTAATATATTACATTAATGCCATAGATGAGATTGTTTTTAATGTGTTCCATTTTTCCAGAGTGGTAACTAGGTCCTTAATAGCACCCCATTTAGTAGTTTTAAAGCAACAAAAACAACTGCTATTAGTAACAACAATATAAACAACTACAAAAGAAATAAACCATTTGTTATTTGATTTTCATTATAAAATTGTTTTTTTGTTTAACTCTCTTGAATTTAAGTATTTAGGTGCCATTTTCTTGTATTCATACTCATTTTTACCTTAAGTTGGAAAACTATGCTTTCTGTTAACTTTTAAAAATATATTTTTATACTTTCAATGCTTACATCACCTACCATGTATTAGAACTGAGAGCATTAATGGAATTCTAAATGTCTTGGTTACTTTCTAAAGTGATAAAATGAAGCCAGCTGGTTTGCTTTGCTAACTTTTTATATTATCAAAAAATGTTACTTACATAAACCAAGTAATATATTTTACTTACTGCTCTTGAATTATTTTTAAATGTAACAGAAAAAGGTGTGAGGAACTTTCTGTATTTGGCCAAAGGGTTCCATCCCAACATTTAACACAAAATAATTGCTGTAGACAAATGGTCAAGAGAACAATTATAATCTTCCAGGCATCATTTCCTCAAATATGAGCTGCAAAATGACAGCATCATTAGTCATTTTCAATTACAGTCAATCAGAACCAAGGATGTTTCATTTTTCCAGCTGTTTTGTTGTTAATTAACTAGATTAAGCTGTTTTTTTTTTACTCCCAATGAGTTTGTTCTACTGCCAACATCAACATCTTAACATTTCCAAAAATTTCCTTAGGGTTTATTTTTTTGCCTAACAATCTTTAATGTATTACTCACAACAGATGTGCATCTTAAGATTTATTTACAGTATAGCAGGTTGAATGGTATTTCACGGGTCAAAATGTTGCCGAAATACATATAATTACAATTAAGATAATACTTGGATTTCATAAATCATCTGCCATGCATACAATCTCATTTACTTGGTGTAACTTCACTTGTAGCTACAGAAATCAGTCGAGAGATAACAGACAGAAATTGTCCCCTCAAATGAACAAGTCTATTTTGACTGATTCAGTGAGCACAATTTCCATGCCAATAGCACCAGAATAAGTTGGAAGAGGACTTCTAGAAAGACGATAACAATGTTAGAGGTATTTAAAAATTTATAAATAAATGCATAGCAACATTTTATTTAAAAAAAAAATACAAGTTTGCTTTACAACTGAAAAAAAAACAGTCTTGGAGTGTAAGAGATTGAATAAATGCTAATCCCAATTCATGGACTTGAGGAGAGCTTCACTTTCCCAATGAGAAGAGAAAAAAATGGTAATAGATTTTTGGACAACTTGTAAATATAAATATTTAGAAATATGGATAAGATTGTCAAAGGTCTAATTACATTCAATGTATTGAGTAGCATTTCCATATTTGCAATCTGACATTTTATAAAATAACACACTCATTTAGAAATATCTGGCACATTTATATTTTATGAAAAAATTTCATTCAAATGCCTTGTATGTATATGATAGAATTCTAGAGCTCATACTCTGAAAGCCCTCTGGCCAAGATTACTAGCAACATACCTGTAATCAAAAAATTAATAATATTTACCTTATTGCAGCAAGAGCATAAAATACTTCAGACAGAGTGTGTGCATCACAGTAAGAGGGTATTGGAAAAAGCTTCTTACAGAGTTCACCTGGCTGCATGATTCTAAGGAGGAATTCAGAAAGTAGAAGCCATTTCTGAATGAGATGCTTTCAAGAAACAGAGTCAATGTAGTGATTAGGTATCTTGGTGTTTATCTAGAAGATGAGGAGATTAAAGTAAGGCTAAACACGTCATTGGTAAAGGGGTAGCAATGCTTCATATTAGTAATTTCTGTGATATCTGAAAGACCTTGTCTCTGTCTTGTTTCAAACATGGTCATGGGGTGGCCTTGTGTCTGCCTAGTTTATTTTCTATGGATGTTTTTCAACATCCCTCTGGGACCATCATAGCCTAGCTAGCTGCCAGCTACCAGCAGGTCCATTTTTCACATTCTCAATGCTATCACTGAAATTTTTATTCCAAACTTCCATACCCATTCACAAAATATTAGGAAAACATTTTTTCATTTGTCTTAGATATGATTTTTTTAAATTTCCCAATAGACTAACATATTGTGTGTGCTTTTTAAATTGTTTGGATTTTTAACAAATTCTTTAAAAGACTTGTTTAGAGTGATCTGGCCATGAATGATTGTGAAGTTGTACATTAGGAATAATTGCTGAAGATTTATCAACTTTCTTTGCCTCTCTTTTTAATGAAGCAAATTATATCAGAACACTTATGTAAGCATCACATCTCTTGAGGTTATTTCGGGCTAATACACAACATTGTGGTTCAGAATAAAATAATTGAGACATAAGAGGTAAGTATAAAGGCTTCAATATGAGCTGACTTTCTTTTCTGAGAGAATATTTGAATGAAAAATCTCATATATTCAGTAGCTCATGCTGAAACTAGGCAGGCATTTTAGAGATTTGAATTTCACCTCTGGTCCTCAGTTGTATTAATTACACTTACAAAGAGAGACAAAGAAACATAGATGTTTCAATTATAATATTCAAATGTATGTCTGTATATATACAGCCATAGGTAGATTCTTTTATTTATTCGGTAGTTATTAATTGCATGCTAAGCATTGACCCTAGATATATTTTTAAATTTTGAAAATCTCAAACTCAAATAGAGTTTAAAACTATATTCTAGTTTACTTTTGTAAACAAATAAATGATATTTTTATGATTGTATTAAACAAATACATTATTTTTCCTTATCATTCTACATCAAATAATATCTATTTCTAGAAGGATTTTTCCTTGTCTTAATGATAGAAAATAGAAAAATCATTTAATATTTTTAAAATATACAAAAACATGAAGCAAGAAAGCACCCACAATTATAGCTACCTTAGGAAACTTTTATTAAGTATTTTTATTTTTATTTTTATATATGTATTATTGTACATATTTATTTGTGGGATCCAAGTGATACTCTGCTTATTTTTTATTTCAGTAGTTTTGAGGTACAGTTGGTTTTTGAATGGATGAGTTCTATAGTAGTGAATTTTGGAATTTTTAATGTACCCATTGCCTGAGTAGTGTACACTGTACCCAATAAATAGTCTTTTATCCCTTACCTCTCTCCCAAGCTCCCCACTTAGAGTCCCCAAAGTCCATTGTATCACTCTGTATCTCTTTTCATCCTCATAGCTTAGCTCCCACTTATGAATAAGAATATATGGTATTTAGTTTTCCATTCCTGAGTTACTTCACTTGGAATAATGGCCTCCAGCTGCATTCAAGTTGCTGCAAAAGGGATTCCTTTTTATGGATGAGTAATATTTCATGGTGTATATATACCACATTTTCTTTATCCATTCATTGGTTGATGGACACTTGGGTTGGTTCCATATCTTGCAATTGCAAATTGTGCTGCTCTGAACATGCATGTGCAAGTACCTTTTTCATATAATGACTTCTTTTCCTTTGGGTAGATACCCAGTTGTGAGATTGCTGGATCAAATGGTAGTTCTGCTTTTAGCTCTTTTTTTTTTTTAATTGGAATCTCCATAGTGTTTTCCACAGTGGTTGTACTAATTTACATTACCAGTAGCAGTGTGTAAGCATTCCTTTTTCACCCATCCATTCCAACATCTATTGTTTTTTAACTTTTTAATTATGGCCATTCTTACAGGGTTAAGGTGGGGTATTTCATTGTGGTTTTAATTTGCATTTACCTGATGTTAGTGGTGTTGGGTATTTTTTCGTGTTTGTTGGCGGTTTGTATATCTTCTTTGGAGAAGTGTCTATTCATGTCTCTGCACACTTTTTCGTTGGATTACTTTTTTTTTTTTCAAACAAACATTTATTTGATGCTGATACAGTTTTTTTTTTAATTTAAAATGAGACAAATCCTCTTGTATCTTTTGAGTCTTCCTAACATGCCTATATTATCTATTTAAAGAATAACATTTTAAAAATAAAAAGAATAATCTAAGAAGTGTACACATAGGGACAAGCCATAAGCTGCACCAACTGGATCCTAGATCCTCTTTCCCCAAGTGCAGCCCATTCTTGGTTCTTTGGATTACTTTATTTTCTTGCTGATTTGTTTAAGTTCCCTGTAGATTCTGGATACTAGTTATTTATCAGATGCATAGTTTGCAAATGTTTTCTCCTACCCTGTGTGTTATCTGTTTAATATGCTGATTATTTCTTTTGCTGTGCAGAAGCTTTTTAGTTTAATTAGGTCCCATTTATTTATTTTTGTTTTTGTTCCATTTGCTTTTGGAATCTTCATTATGAATTTTTTGCCTAGGCCAATATCTAGAAGACTTTTTCCAAAGTTATCATCTAGAATTTTTATGGTTTTAGGCCTTATATTTAAGCCTTTGATCCATCTTGAGTTGATTTTTGTATAAGAAGAGAGAGAGGGATCCAGTTTTATTCTTCTATATGTGGCTTGCCAGTTTTCCTAGCACCATTTATTAAATAGGGGTCCTTTCCACAATTTATGTTTCTGTGTGCTTTGTCGAGTATCGGTTGGCTGTAAGTCTTTGGCTTTATTTCTGGGTTCTCTATTCTATTCTGCTGATCTAAGTGCTGATTTTTATATCGGGATCCTAACGTTTTTGTAACTACAGCCTTGTAGTGTAATTTGAAGTCTGGTAGTGTGATGGATTCAGGTTTGTTCTTTTGGCTTTGTATTGTTTTAGCTATATGGGCTCTTTCATGGTTCCATGTGAATTTTAGAATTGTTTTTTCTGTTTCTATTAAAAATGATTATGGTATCTTGATGAGAATTGCACTGAATATGCAGATTGCTTTGGGAAGTTTGGTCATTTTTACAATATTAATTATTTGCATCCATGAGCATGGGATGTGTTTCTATTTGTTTGTGTCATCTATGATTTTTTCAGCAGCGTTTTGTAGTTCTCCTTGTAGAGTTTTTTCACCTCCTTGGCTGATTATGTTCCTAGGTTTTAAGTATTTTTCAGCTGTTGAAAAAGGGATTGAGTTCTTGATTTGATTCTTGGCTTGGTCTTTGTTGGTGTATGGAAGTGCTACTGATTTCTGTTCATTGATTTTAGAACCTGAGACTTTACTGAATTTGTTTATCAGATCTAGGATACTTTTGGATGAGTCTTCAGGGTTTTCCGATCTTTGTTATTTCTTTTCTTCTGCTGGCTTTGAGCTTAGTTTGTTCTTATTTCTCTAGTTCCTTGAAGTGTGACATTAGGTTGTCAATTTGTACTCTTTCAGAATTTTTGATATAGGTATTTAACACTATGAACTTTCCTCTTAGCACTGTTTTTGCCATATCTCAGAGGTTTTAATAAATTGAGTCACTATTATTAATTTCAAAAAATGTTTTAATTTCCATCTTGATTTCATTGTTAACCCCAAAATCATTCAAGAACAGATTACTTAATTTCCATGTGTTTGTATAGGGTTCCTTTAGGAGTTGATTTTTAGTTTTATTCTACTGTGGTCTCAGAAGATAGTTGATATGATTTTGATTTTCCTAAATTTATTAAGACTTTTTTATAGCTTATTATATGACCTATCTTGGAGAATGTTCCATCTGCTGATAAGAATGTATATTCTTCAGTTGTTGGGAAGAATGTTCTGTAAATATCTCTTAAGTCCATTTGTTCTAGGGTATAATTTAAGCCCATTGTTTCTTTGTTGCATTTCTGTTTCAATGATTTGTCTAGTACTGGAAGTGGAGTATTGAAGTCCCCCACTATTATTGCATTGCTGTCTATCTCATTTCTTGGGTCTAGTGCTATTGCTTTATAAAGCTGAGAGTGCCAGTGTTAGGGGCATATAAATTTAGTATTGTAATATCTTCTTGTTGGACTAATACTTTTATCATTATATAATGTCTTTCTTTATCTTTTGGTTACTGTCATTGCTTTAACATTGTGTTGTCTGATATAAGAATAGCTATTTCTGCTTGCTTTTGGTTCCCATTTGCGTGGAATATCTTTTTCCACACTTTTAACACAAGTGATATTTTGATATAAGCATGTAATATATAACGATCAAATCAAAGTGATTGGAATATCTATCACCTTAAACATTTATCTATTTTAAATTAAAAGAGGAAAGCTATCTTCAGAAATCACTTTTTCTTGTAATTCCTGTTCTTCATAAAGAAAAAATTTCATAGTTTGATATGGTTGTCTTAACAGTTAATGAATATTTTCAAGCAGAGTATATATAATAGCAAATAATGCTCAGCTGCAAAAGTCACCTATAATGAAACTAAATTTGCCATTTACAAAAAAAAAAAAGCACTCCCAAAATGTCTCCATTTTGGTAGACTATGAATCCACTCTGATTGTTGGGTTTGGAGATCTTGTGTGGAAAACCTCGGACCTGCAATATAGTTACCATATATTCAAAGGTTTAAAATTATGTAGATGTAGTCATGAATAGGACTTGATAACTATTATCCCACTGATTTGCTATTTTGGGATTTAAGTACATATTTGATTTCCTTAAATTTGCTTATAGATTATTAACATGTATAGCAAATTGTTACTTTTTACAGGTTTTTATTGAGCAAGCTTAAAATTTATTATATGATGAACACCTGACTAGTTGTTACAGCCAAACATTTTTTGTTATGCAAATGAATTTCACAGCTTAATTGGAATGAGAAGAGAATTGAAAATATGGGCAAATGCCAAAGAAGCGAAAAGCAAAATGAAGCAAAACAAAAAAGAACTTGTATAATATATAAACAATCTATTTCAACTTTGCAGTCCACCAAATTCTTGAAAAAAGTAGCAAGACCGATTTTGTGACCAGCCGAATCAAAAACTGTAGTCATTTCATAAGTAATACTATTTGTTAATAATTATAAAAGATTGGAAATTATAGAGTTCTGAGCTTATTGGACCTTTGACCCATTGCAATGTCCTCAGACATTTGTGGTACATTGGGAGTACCATTTAATCTTAAAAATCCACCTCTTTTAGTGTTTAGATTCTGATTTCAGAACAGAAAAATATCTTCCATGAGTGATGAGTTTCAAGGGTGGTTTTCCTGACTAATCAGAGGCATTATTTTCTGTTTGCTTTTAGTTCAATACTGATTTTTAATAAATAAAAAAATTACATTTATTGATATGCTAGTAAATATTAACATAATGCATTCTGGATAAAAACATTGAAACTTTTGATTTGACTTGATGTCAGACACAATAGGCATAACCTCAAGAGCACTGATGATAGTTTAGTTAAATTAGGAAGTGATGAATTCTTACTATATATCATCTTTGTTCTTAGCACAGTTTATTTGATAAATATGTAATTTATATTAATGGTTATGCTTGATAACCAATTAACAAAATGACTGAAATGTGATAATAATATATCTATTCCCATTTGTTTCCTGCTTTATCCTTTTAAAATATGTACTATTATTTATAAGTATATTTTAAATTTATAGAAGCTATATTGTGCTATAAATATTGTTTCTTAGCTTTTCAAACATTCATAATTGTGTTTTAAAGATTCATCCATTGCTGGGCGCAGTGGCTCATGCCTGCAATCCCAGCACTTTGTGAGGCCAAGGCGGGCAGTGAGGTCAGGAATTCAAGACAGCCTGGCCAACATGGTGAAACCCCATCTGTACTAAAATGAGAAAATTAACTGGATGTGGTGGCGTGAGCCTGTAATCCCAGCTACCGGGAGGCTGAGGCAGCAGAATCCTCGAACTCAGGAAGTGAAGGTTGCAGTGAGCCAAGATCATGCTGTTGCACTGTGGCCTGGGCAAGAAGAGTGAAACTCTATCTCAAAAAAAAAAAAAAAATCCATCTACATTACTCTATATATACCTGGTTTATTCATTTTAACTATGGTATACTACTTCTTAGCGTGCATCCATCATATTTAGTTATCCATTTCCTTCACATATATACACATGTTGGCCTCAATTCCGCATAACGCAGCAACAAATTTCTTATACTTCCTTATGACCTTAAGAATGTGAGAGAAATTTCTCCAGTATACACTAATGAGGGAATATGATCAGCAGGGTATTTTGTTTGTTTTTCTATTTTTTGTTTTTTAACTTATGCCTACCTTTCTGTAGGCAGTTAGCAGCTGCAAATGGTTATACCTCTCTGATTTAGACAAGGCTTATTCTTCCCTTTGTTACCACTTAGTCCCTATAGGGACCTGAATTTGTGACCCTGGTCTATGAGATTATTTATTTATTTATTTATTTTGAGACAGAGTTTCACTTTTGTTGCCCAGGCTGGAGCGCAGTGGCGCGGCTTACTGCAACCTCCACCTACTGGGTTCAAGTGATTCTCCTGCCTTAGCCTCCTGAGTAGCTGGGATTATAGGCATGTGCCACCACGCCCGGCTAATTTTGTATTTTTAGTAGAGATGAGGTTTCTCCATGTTGGTCAGGCTGGTCTTGAACTTGTGACCTCAGGTGATTCTCCCATCTTGGCCTCCCAAAGTGCTGGGATTACAGGTGTGAGCCACCATGCCCGGCCAAGGTTATTTTTCAAATACAATTTGGTTCAGGAATTATAATAGCTTAATAAGGCCAGGTGTGGTAGCTCACATCTGTAATTTCAGCACTTCGGGAGGCTGGGATGGGCAGATCACTTGAGTCCAGGAGTTTGAGATCAGCCTGGGTAACATGGCAAATCCCCATCTCTACAAAATATACAAACAACAACAAAATAAAATAAAATAAAATAAAATAAACAGCCAGGCATGATGGCATGTATCTGTAGTCCCAGCTACTCAGGAGGCTGAGGTGGGAGGATTGCCCAGAAAGTCAAGGCTGCAGTGAGCTGAGATCTTGCCACTATACACCAGCCTGGGTGACAGAGTGAGACCCTGTTTCGAAAGAAAAAATTACCCTAATAAAATGATTGTACACCTGGAAAACCTACATAGGCTCCTTCAAGTCCTATATACGTATTTTAAAAAGTAATCCATGATATGTATGTAATTCACATTGTAGTCAAGTTGGAGAGAGGAAAACTCATTTATCTCTTTCTTTTAGTTTTTATTAAAGTAGCCACTTTTTTTTTTTTGTAGATGAAGTTTTGCTCTGTCGCCCAAAGTGCAGTGGCACCATCTCAGCTCACTGCAAACTCTACCTCCTAGGTTCAAGCAATTCCCCTGCCTCAGCCTCATGAGTAGTTGGGATTACAGGCACGTGCCACCACGCTTAGCTAATTTTTTGTATTTTAGTAGAGACAGGGTTTCACCATGCTGCCTAGGATGGTCTCTATCTCCTGACCTCGTGATCTGCCCCCCTCAGCCTCCCAAAGTGCTGGAATTACAGACGTGAGGCACCGTGGCCAGCCTAAGTAGCCATTTTTATTTAATGTGATTCAGTTCAGAAATATTTACTGAACTCCTCTTATTAGAAAGCACTGGAATGGACATAAAGAAAACACCATATAAGGCAATGAGTACTCAATCCTGCCTTGTAAAGGGCACATAGTTTGACTGGAGAAAAACACACGGACAGGGTAGACTGGAAGAAACAACTTGATGGAAAGGATCTCTTCATTGTTTAACAGCTCAAAATCTCAACTATCATAGGCAAGAAACACACACACACACACACACACCCCTCTACCTTTTTCTGTATGGCAAAAGCCTTCAGTCAGGCTGAACCACTTGCTGATTCAATTACCATGTTAGCCTCCCAGCTCGTATCTCTGCTCCCCTCTGATAAAGCCTCCATGATGCAAAACATAAATTGTATCATATTGCTCTTCTTCTCTAAACACTTCAATCATCTACTCTATGGTTTTAGAAGAGAATCAAATAATCCCACATTACAAGGCCTTAATAAATTGCATTCTTGCAGGTCCATATCATTACTTATAAACACTGTAGTCTAGATAGCCAGGACACACTGCATTTATTTTAAAAGGCTCGATACCTCTTGCCGTTTTGTACGTGCTTTTCCTTCTGTCTGAAATGTCCTTTCTCTGGCACTCGACTGGCACCTTCTGAAAACTTCCTAGTCATCTTTCAAGATCAATTCAAATGTTAGCTTTTGTAGGTAAACTATTGACCTCTCCAGGCTGAGTTAAGCTGTTCCCCCAAGGTGTCTCGTTGAAATCATTATTTTTTCCTAAAATCTCTGTTCTAATTTACTTATATGTCTGTGGATGCTTAGAGGTTACTAACTTCAATTTTGTAAGCTTAGTAACTGGCACAAAGTAGCCCCTGAACATTTTTTTCTGGAATAAATAAATTAATGGTTTCATTGAAATGATTAGCATTAAACTACAACATGTATATAAAATATTCCAGTTAGGTTGGGTTCATTGCCATTCCTATCTACTTTAAAGAGTTTGTAGTTTCTGGCTGTTTTCCAACTCTGATTCTTCAGACTAGAAATGTAATTTCTGCTAATGTATTTATTTTAACCAAATCCAACGTCAATAAATTATTTGTATTCCTCGTAACATAAGCATTGGAATTTACAGCGATATATAAATGCAGCTATTATTTCTCATAGGCACTGGTAAAGGTTTTGTGACTAGTGCTACTATACTGGTAAGGTCTTGCTGCTTGTAGGGAACTAAATATTTCAGAGGCTTAACACAGTAGTTTTTTCTTGCTCACATGACAATCCAGCGTATGCGTTCCTAGTCAAGCAGCTTTCCTGCATATGTTGTTACAGAAACCTAGGTCCTGCTCATCTTCTGCCTCTGCCTGCCATTCCCTTGGTAGCCTTTCTCTGCTAGGGTTTTGCAAGAGAATTAAATCCTATTGAAAATTATCTGAGGGTCTATTATGTTTCCAGGAATGGTACATATCTAGTCTATCATAAATGCTCAGGTAACTGATTAGGTATAATAGATATCTTAGGATCATGGACAATCAGCATCAACAACATCTCTTGGAAAATTGTTAAAAATGCAAATTATTGAATCTGGAAACCATCATTCTCAGCAAACTGACACAAGAACAGAAAAACAAACACCACATATTCTCACTCATAGGCGAGTGTTGAACAATGAGAACTCATGGACACAGGGAGGGGAGCATCACACACTGGGGTCTGTTGAGGGGGAACAGAAGAGGGACAGAGGGGGGTAGGGAGGTTGGGGATGGATAAAAGGGGAGAAATGCCAGATATAGGTGACAGGGGGATGGAGGCAGCAAACCACATTGCCATATATGTACCTATGCAAACAATCCTGCATGTTTTGCACATGTAACCCAGAAACTAAAGTGCAATAAAACATTTTTTAAAAATGCAGATTATTGGGCTCCACCCAGCATCTACTAAATCCAGAACTCCAGGGTGCTATGCAGCAATGAGCAAGGCATTCAGGTGATTATGTTGATCCTAAAGCATGAGAATAACTGCTCTAGGGCATTAGGACTTAATTCTGTTCCCAGTGAGGTGTAAAGATTTACCGTAGGACCTTAGAGTCTTCTGCTTCCAGCAATGGAAAGGAAAATCCTACAGAAAGCTCACTCAATTTTTTCAAAACCTCAGCCCCAAAATGACAACACTTCTGCTCACATTGTACTGGCTGTAACTTATCATGTAGCTGCCCAGTGAGATGGAACCAGCTCAGGAGAACCTACTGTTACATTGCAGGGCATTTTTTGAGCCACTTGATGTTATCTTGGTAATTTAAATTTGACCGTGATGGGAATATTTACACCACAGAAACTGGGAAACACTAAAAACAAGCTGTTTTTAAACACCATGAGATCAGAGATCCAGTTGATATACATCTACCAGCACACCACTGGCCATATACAGGCTTGGCCGATGCCATGGGGAGTTCTGCAGCAGAAATAGCTCTTCAAATTTGTCCTGCTTTGAGCAAATTAGTCAGGCCTTTATACCCTCACCTTGATCAGTCACTGAATGAGGGCTTCCTTGGGAAAATATATGACCTTGGACAAGGCAGCTCTCTGCAGCTGAGGTAGTCCCTGAAGGGACTGACAGCTGAAGAATGTCTACTGACATCATTTCCATCATCCAGAACAAGAGTCTTTCCTTGAAGGGGGCTCTGAGTAGCATATTCCCATGTCCACTGCAGCTGTTCCCTTTAAGAGATTCTGATATAATTCTGATCTAGGGTGAGCCAGGACATTAGGAATTTTCTAAAGTTATCTGGATAATTTAAGTATGCAAGTACAATAGATACTCTTCAAGAATTAAGCCAGTTGCTGAGAAGGAACTGTTTTTGTTTTTTTGTTTTCACTAATATTTGCACTCTATTTCCTTTGAATAAAATTGTGCCTGGAGAAAGAGTTTGTATGGAGCAATCGATAAATATTTGTAGGGTGGTTGGCTAAAATAATTATAATTCTTTTAAAAGAAATCCTACCCAATAAAGTTAATTTAGAAGTAAAATATAATAGAAATCCAATAATATGTTCACCAAATGGATTAAAATGTTCATGAATTAAGTTATGTTCAAGGTGTTACTTGAAGAAGTAATGTGTATGCTTTTCTATTAAAGAGAAAGTTAGAAGATCTGAGCTCTGAGTGGAAGGCGGTAAACCGTTTACTTCAAGAGCTGAGGGCAAAGCAGCCTGACCTAGCTCCTGGACTGACCACTATTGGAGCCTGTAAGTATACTGGATCCCATTCTCTTTGGCTTTAGCTATTTATTCAAAAGTACAACTATGAAGTGATCTCTGAGTGAAAGAGAACATTCATTTCAATTCTGAAGACAGAGATAAACCTTTGTGTTATTGACTAGGCAAAAACTCTTAAAGTACTTTCCTTGGAAATTGACTTTGATTCAAAGTGTTGCATGACAACAGGATGTGGGGAGTGTTCTCTGGAGATACACGCACAAGGAAGAGAAGAGCACAGGGGAGACTGTGGGAGAGTCTGAAATGTGATTTAGCTGCAACAGAGGCCTAAGCCAGTCTCATAGGAGTTCTAAAGCTGGGCTGGCTCTGCAGAGTTGTCCTGAATTGCAGGCAGTGGGCCTGGCCTTTGTATTTCCTGATCCAGCCAGCCATTGGCCATGGGCTAGCTGCCACCTGAGAGTGGAAGGACAACTTGACAAGTTTTCTGAGGCTGAAGGCAACTCTTAGTAAGGAACACCATTAACAACTGATATTTCTAGAATCCAGGGAGGTGCGCATTGTCCCTGAAGAGGGATTCAGGATAAACTGCCTGAGTATCCTTTAACACTAAATACATGAGGATGCCATCTCAGTGAATCCTATATCATTTAGACAATATTCTTCAAATATGTCTACAAAAATCACAGACACCACAGAAACACTGTCCTCCTAGCACCTCTCCCTGTCCCATCTGAAAGCAATTTAAGAGCTCTTCCATTTTTAATTGAAGAAAAAGAAAAATGGATTGGGAGGACCACAGGCTGACTTGGGGAAGGCGTATTTCTTCATTTAGCTGTAGTTTTCACTTTTGTTTTCACTTCATATTTTCAGTCTATTTTATTTTACTTCCTATTCAGTTGTTGGTAGAAGGTATTCATAAATTCTCATGGCAATGTTAATGCTGGCTTTGACTCTCAGGGGAAAGAAGCCAGAAAACTTCTTTGCTGTACCATTCTATAATTAGGCAGAACTAAAAACATCTTTGGGTGCTTTTTTTTTTTTTTTTTTTTTTGGGCCTTATCTACTTTTCAAAGATCAAATGATTGAAGCATTAAAGCATGGTGACTGGTTCTTCAGGTAAGGTTGATTTTTATTATATATCAAGTAGCAAAATACCGAACTGGAAGAATCACAGCTGGGGTAGCACAATCATAATTCCTTAGAAGGCATAAATAGTGCTTGGATTAAAAAAAGTCCTACAATCTGGAGACAGCGCATCTCATGTGCCCCCCAGAATTGACTGAGCAGTCATCAGAGTTAGATTTAACGACTTTGGAGACTTGGAAAAGATATGTTAGCATTATGATTTTTTGGTCAATCTCGGACACTCAAATTGCTATATCAGGGTTATATTCCACTAACTATATCAGGTTTATTTCTTTTTATGAGCTGTAATTTTTGATTTCCTCAGCAAATATGCAGTTTGTTCCTATATTATCATTTATTGGTGTCTGTTTTCTGACTGTCTCTGGTATATTCAGCCTCAGACTCTGTAACTCTGTGAAGAGATTGTGTTTCAATGATTTTTTGTAAGTTTGTTGAACTCTGAACTTAAGGATTTATGCCTCATATAAGCCACTTTATACATGGTAGGAAGGTTCTAAAACCAGGGCACAGAAATCCATTTAATGTGTAATTTACCTAAATGTAACAATAATGTTTATTAAAAAACTACATTCAAAGTTCGTTTTGATTTTCAGCAACATGTATATTTCATCCAGTTAATAAATATTTATCAACTTTCATGTATTAAGCATTATACTGGTGCTGAGAGTACAGCCTAGAATAAGATTAAAGTGCCTCCTTTCATAAAATATATATTTTAATTGAAAGAGAAAGATAATACACTAATGAAGAAAATATATACTGTCTCAATAATTATAAGTGCTGTGGAGTATAGACTACAGATTGATATCAGTGAGTGTTTGTTAGACATGCAGAATCTGAGACCCCAACCCTAGACCCACTGAATCACTATCTGCATTTTAATAGAATTCCCAGGTGATTCCTATGCACATTGACTTTTGAGAAACACCATTACAGAGAACAACTAAGCAGGGAGAAGGGATGAGGGTATTGCTGTCTATAGTGTGGTCAAGGAAGCTTGTCTGTTAAGAGAACATCAGAAAACTGATGTAAGTGAGGAAGTGAGCCTGGTGTATTTCTGGGGAGATTATTCCAGGCAGGGAGAGAAAATACTGAGCAGTGATACCAAAGTAGAAACAAGATGGCGGAATATTAAGGTGATTAATAAAACTGGGGGAGTGGGTGAGACGAAGTGTGACAGAAGCCATGACAGATAAGCATCTTTCATAGCTCTGCCGTACTTCTTTTTCCCCAACATGAGGGTCTCATCACCCCCACCACTCTTGTCTTCTCCCCACGCCCTCCACTTTGCTGCCAGTATGGAGAGTCTGGTAATACCCTCAGCTCCAAGCTATTGGTGATAGCTGGTGGAGTTGTGGTAATAGCTCAAAATGAATAGAGGGAAAGAGGAATTTTCTCAGAAGCAGGTGCTTTCCATCCTCTTTAGCAAACTGACACAGAGCTGGGCATAAAGTCAAGATGTTAAATACACAAATGTTGAATGAAAAAAATCAGCAGGTAGTCATTTAGATCCAGAGCTGCTCTTATTAAAGTAAGACTTTTCTTTATTCATTAGTGTGGTGGTTCAAATATCCGAATAAAGAATTGTTTCTATTCCTGACTTCCTGACTTGCAGGAAGTTAATCTGAAATAAATGCAATATAAAAAAAGAAAATCTAATTTGTATTATGCTTCTTGTATATGTCTATTATTTCATGTACTGTATTACAATACAATTGAGTTTATAATTCATTATAGTAAATTTTTCCATTGCATTCCTACTATTGAATGTGTAGCTTCTTTAACATATGTCTTTATCCTCAAAATAATTGCAAAATATATATAGTTATACATAATTTTTAAAGATAAGGAGCCCAAAGTTTAGAGGGAAATAGCTAGATTAGGGCCACACTGCTGGAAAGCAACCAAGCCAGGGTTTCACTCCAAGTGTGTCAAGCTCCAAAGCCTGTGTTTTGTTTTGTTGCTATGATTTACACTATCTCTCTGTCCAAAAACCTAATGGAAATTACAGATACAGATGCAACTGGCCAGTAGTTAATATAATTTAACTCAATCTTAAATGTATCTGGAGTAAAAGTACTCTGTTTCCATGTATTTTCTCTTCTCCTCTCCTCTCCTCTCCTCTCCTCTCCTCTCCTCTTCTCTTCTCTCCTCTTTTCTTTCTTTCTCTTTCTCTTTCTTTCCTTCCTTCCTTCCTTCCTTCCTTCCTTCCTTCCTTCCTTCTCTCTCTCTCTCTCTCTCTCTTTTTCTTTCTTTCTTTCATCTTTCTGAGACAGAGTCTTGCTCTGTTGCCCAGCCTGGACTGCAGTAGTGCAATCTCAGTTCAGTGCAGCCTCTGCCTCTCAGATTAAAGCTGTTCCCTGCCTCAGCCTCCAGAGTAGCTGGGATTACAGGCATATGCCACCACGTCCAACTAATTTTTGTATTTTTAGTAGAGACGGGGTTTCACCACGTTGGCCAGGCTGGTCTTGAACTCCTGACCTCAAGTGATCTGCCTGCCTTGGCTTCCCAAAATGCTGGGGTTACAGGCATGAGCCACCATGCCTCACCTGTTTCTGTGTTTTTTCTACTTAAATCATTCTATTGTAAAGACACATGCATGCATATATTCATTCATTGTGACACTGTTTACAGTAGCAAAGACTTGGAACCAACACAAATGCCCATCAATGAAAGACTGGATAAAGAAAATGTGGCACATAGATGCCATGGAATACTATGCAGCCATAATAAAGGATGAGTTCATGTCCTTCACAGGGACACAGATGAAGCTGGAAACCATCATTCTCAGCAAACTGACATTAGAACAGAAAACCAAACACTGCATGTTCTCACTCATAAGTGGGTGTTGAACAATGAGTACACATCAACACAGGGAGGGGAACATTACACACTGAAACCTGTTGGGGGGTGGGGGGCTAGGGAAGGTATAGCAGGAAGTGGAGGGATTGGGTATGGATAATATTAGGAGAAATACCTGATGTAGGTGATGGGGGGGATGGAGGCAGCAAACCACCATGGCATGTGTATACCTATGTAACAATCCTGCATGATCTGCACATGTACCCCAGAACATAAAGTATAATATTTTTTTAAAAGTAGAAAAAATTGGTTCACTCTATTTGAATTTCTTAGAACCGTAGGAATCCAAACTTGGATAATTATTACAATTATTATCTAGTTGGATATTCTCCTTTTGTAGGTATAGAAACTTAGGCGTAAAGTTGCTTGTTTTGGTTTATGAACGCTAAACCAAACCACCTTGTGGCTGCTTACTTAAATTATAAAATATAATGAGGTGGCCTTGCCTGTGCTGTATAAATTATTTTAACTTTCAGGACAAATCAACATGCTGGAAAAAAAAAAGAAACTTGCAATTGTTGTTACTTGGACACCTGTCCGTATCAGTTTCTATTGTTGCGTAAAAGCACCCCAAAACGTAACAGTTTAAAACAAGAGTTATTTACTGGCTCATAATCCTGTGTGTCTGCAGTTTGCTCTGTGATTAGCTGGATAGTTATTCTGATGGTCTTTCTTGGTGTTATTTATGTGAATGCAGTTATCTAGCAAGTGAACAGAAGCTAGATGGTCTAAAATTGAGTCTCTCAGATATCTGACAGCTGCCTGTTGGTTGGAGAACCTTGGTTCTTCATAACACCACTCATCATCCTGTAGGCTGGACTAGGCTTCATTATATGGTATTCTCAGGTCAGTGTTCCAAGAGAGGGAGAGTGGAAACTACAAGACCTCCTGATGCCTAGGCTTTGAAACTTGTACAACATCACTTCTGCTAAATTCTACCGGTCAAAACAAGTCAAAATATCAGGCCAGATTCAAGACATGGAGAAATTACTTCATCTCTTGAAAGGAGGAGCTGCCACATCACATATCAAAGGGGCATGCATACTGGGATGGAAGTTTTTATTGTCACCATGTTTATACACAAATCACTGCATTGGGGATAAGGAGGAAAAGTGCAGATCAAAGTGTTGGTCTGAATCCAAGGCTCTTTTTCAGTGATTCTCAAAATCTACCATGCATTAGAACCATGGCACATGTATACCTATGTAAAAAACCTGCATGCTCTGCACATGTACCCCAGAACTTAAGGTATAATTTTAAAAAAAGAACTATCTGCTTCTTAGCAGAGGATAGATTACTAGACTTCATCCCCAGGGGTTCTGATTTACTAGCTCTGGGGTGACACTTGCATCTTTTTTTGTTTTTTGAGTCGAAGTCTTGCTCTGTCGCCCAGACTGGAGTGCAGTAGCACAAACTCAGCTCACTGCAACCTCCGCCTCCTGGGTCCAAGCAATTCTCCAGCCTCAGTCTCTTGAGTAGCTGGGATTACAGGCGCCTGCCACCACACCTGGCTAATTTTTGTATTTTTAGTAGAGACGAGGTTTCACAATGTTGGTCAGGCTGGTCTTGAACTCCTGACCTCAGGTGATCCACCTGCCTCAGCCTCCCAAAGTGCTGGGATTACAGGTGTGAGCCACCACGCCTGGCTGAGACTTGGATCTCTGAAAAGGTCCTGGGTGATGCTGATGCTGGACTACGCTGTGAGGACTACTACCAAAGACATACAGAGACTGGGGAAGAATAAATTCATTTCGTCTTCTGTGTGCAGCAAGGAGTGGGATTCTGATGTGATCCAGTGTGAATGCTAAAGGGAAATCCATGTTATTTTAGCACCTCTACTCCCCATACACCCCCTCCACCCCAAGGATGTTATAGCTTAGAAGTTTAAGGAGATGGACAGCACACTAAACCAGGCAATATTCACCCTACAGGGCTGTTCAGTGTTCCTGGAAGAGACCTATGGAAAGAAAAGCCATAAGTTCCTCTAGAGACTTTCAGAATCATTTAGGTAGACAGGGCTTTGCATGGATCTGAAGGCCTGCATGGCAGATGTAGGCAAAGAGCCAGCAAATCTGGTTGTAAATGTCATTGTGAATCCTTTCTTATGAACAAGCTGCTGGGCCTGAGAACGTTAATGTTCTACAATACCCGATTTAGCATTTTTGAAAGAAATTACATATAGACATGCTTAATGTGAAGACTCCAGATCAGGATATTTGATTCAGATGTCTCTTGGTAATAACTATGGAATGAATAACCCATTGTATATAGACATATAGAAGTGCCAGTTAATAGAGGTTTCTAGTTGATTAAACACTAGTAAAATCATCTCTTCCTGAAATGAAGTTTGGAGAGTGCAAGTCTCAAGTGTAATTAGGAAAGCACAGCATTGGAGGTCAAGAAGACTAAATTCTAATATCTCAGTTGTGCTACCAGGTATATAAGGCATCAACACACTGTTTCTGCAAAGGGCCAGATACTAAATATTTTCTGCTTTATGAGTCACGTGCTCAACTCTGTCATTGTATACTAAATGCCATAGACAATAGCTAAATAAATGGGCATGGCTGTGCTCTGATGACACTTCATTTACAGAAACGAGGCAGGTAAGATAGATTTGGCCCTTAGTGGACTACTCATATCCCCTTAGCACTCATCCTTCCTGTAAACTGTGAGGCTTCTAACTACAAGTACCGGTGACTCTACCTGAGTCCTTTCTCTGGCTGTAGGAGTAGCTCTCCCACTTGTAGAGCAGGCTGGATGCTGGGGAGACATCTCTGGAATTGTACTTAACCAGTGGACAGACGTTGGTAGATAAATGTATCGGTCTTCATAGTTTTCATACTGCTATGAAAAAATACCCGAGACTGGGTAATTTATAAAGGAAAATCAAGTTTAATGGATTCACAGATCCACAAAGCTGGGGAAGCCTCACAATAGTGGCGGAAAGCAAAGGAGGAGTAGAGGCACGTCTTACATGGTAGTAGGCAAGAGAGCATGTGCAGAGGTACTGTTCCTTATAAAACCATCAGATCTCATGAGACTGTTCACTAACAGGAGAACAGCAGAGGAAAAACTCACCCCCATGATTCAACTACCTCCCACCTGGTCCCTCCCATGACCTGTGGGGATTATGGGAATTACAATTCAAGATGAGATTTGGGTGGAGACAGCAAAACTATATCAATGAATATCCCACCTTCTCCTCCCGTTGGGTAGGACACCTCCAATGCATGTTCCACACTAAAAATCTCCAGTGGATTGAGCAGTTGACCACAGTGATAAACATGCTTATTAGCACGCCTTGTGTAGGCTTCTTTCCCATGTATAGGCTTCCTTCCCATTTTGGCAAAACCTGGACCCAACCCCACATTTCCTGTGTTTGATTTCAGTGCTCTTCAGTATTCTTATATATCTCAACTTTGTCCCTTGCTGAGACACAGATGACCAATATGTGTATCTTCAGCTCTACAGCTCTGTCTTTTCCTGTACCGTGGCCTTCTGGGATCAGCTCCCAGTTAAATTGTTTGTATGTAAATCCTTGTCTCAGAGTCAATTTCTGGGCAAACCTAAATTAATATAAATATTGGAATTAATACTGCAGTTATACCTTTTGAATAAGTTATGTTGCAATTACCATTTTACAGATGAGATAACCAAGGGTCAGAAAAGTTAAATAATTTGTCCAAGGTTACAAAGCTAGTCAGTGGCAGAGTGGGTATTCAAAAATGAGTCTCTATGATTCCAGAGCTTATGCTGTTAATCAGTACACCATATATCAAGCAATAATTTATTTATCTTCATTTGAATTTTTTGAAGTCTCTATTTGAATATTAAATATCAAATACTCACACATACAGTTATTTATATATTTTTATTTGAACTTCACTCACCTCTCCAAAGTTAAAGAAAGCATTCCATTTCCATTGCAGTGATACTTTAAATATCTAGGCACTTAAAGCATGAGTTTACTTGGCACTTAAATGTACTCTTGTCATACTACTATTTTTTTTGCTTAAATGGTGAAAAAATGATTAATTTATTTTGAAAATACTGTTTGTTTATCTGCAATAATCATTTTTGTGTGTGTGAAAATGGCCTTCATTTATCTGCAGTGAAGGAAAAAGAGGACAGCAATTAGTTCTTACATTCTTATTCCTCTCTTGAGTCCCGATCCTTCCCATTAATAGAAACATGGCAGGGGGAGGAATGCGTAACCCACACACTTTCCTGTTTTGGTTATGTTTCCACTGTTGATTCTGCTTCAGGTGAACCTTTGGAATTAGGCAAATAAATTTCCGTGGAGCCAAATATTTTTCTTCCTCATTAACAGATGATTTCTTGAAATGGCTATACTATTGTTTTAATAGTTACAGCCTCTAAACCTTGAAAACTTCCTCAAAGTCTAATGTGTCAGGAGCAAGTTTTTGTACAAAAAAAAGTGAAGACCCTTGGCTGGGCGCAGTGGCTTACGCCTGTAATCCCAACGCTTTGGGAGGCCGAGGCGGGCAGATCACCAGGTCAACAGACGGAGATCACCCTGTCTAATATGGTGAAACTCCGTCTCTACTAAAAATACAAAAATTAGCGAGCATGATTGCATGTGCCTATAATCCTAGCTACTCAGGAGGCTGAGTCAGGAGGATTGCTTGAACCCAGGAAGTGGATGTTGTGGGGAGCCGAGATCGTGCCACTGCACTCCAGCCTAGCAACAGAGTGAGACTCCGTCTCAAAAAAAAATAGATAAATAAAAATAAAAAATAAAAAGTCAAGACCCTTAAACAGTTGTAATAATAAAATAAATCAGTTTTAAAGCCTATCCCAAGATATTTCAAGCCCTTGAGCAACTAGAGAGACTCCTTAACTCTTGGCATTAATTATTTAATTAATTTAAAAATTCATATTTATATGTATCAATGAGGTAAGAGTGCTTGAAATATAAGGAGATGTGTCACACTGTAGAAAGGGAAATGACAACGGAAAGCCCTGGCTGGCGAGGCCCCAGCACTGCTCACACTGATCAGAAGGAATTTCCTTCTATGCAGGCAGTAGGGGGGTCCTGGTCCCAGGCCAGGTTCTTCAACAATGCTCACTGGTTAGCAGGAAAGGCACTACAGTGGCGTCATTGTTAACATCCAAGACAGTGATAGAATAGGAAACCTCTAGTGTTTAGTACTTAGTATTCAGTATTTAGATGTTAATTATCCATTTTGTGATGAAGTTCCCTTTCTTCTACTCTCTTAACCTTTTGGCAGTTTTATTGCTTGGTTACCATTTCCAGTTACGCTTTGGGGTCTGAACCGCTGAAGGAAGGGAAACTGTAATTCATCATTTCTAGGAAAAAGAGAAGGCTAACAGCAATTCTGATGATTAGAGATTTTTTGATTGCCTATGTCCTGCATTTTAACAGAAATAAAATAGTAATTACGGTGAACTTACCTCACCCTTTTAATATTATTTAACACTCTTCAAGAAAGGACTTCTGCTTGAAATCATGTAGAGTATACCATAATCTTGAATGTCATATTCTGAAGAAGAAATCGGAACTATTTAAGCATATTCATGAGAATAGGTATCCTACCATTCAAAATGAAGGCTTCAACATGTATTCCTAATTCCTAAAACTACACTGAATAGTTTTAAAATTGAATATAACTTTACCTTCAAATAAACAAGATTCCAAAAGGAAATTGTAGCAGTTTTGCACTTAAATTTTTGATTTTAAGATTATGGTCTGAAAAGTAATTGAGTGCTCATTCATTTTATTCCACTATCTCAGGAAAGGCTCTCATTCTATTAGAAGCTATGTTAAGAAGGGTAACTGCCAACTCTCTTCTTAAAAAGTGAAAGCAGATGGACTTCTACCAATCTGCTATACTTGACAGTTTTTCAACTCCCTAACCTAAGTTCTAGTTACTGTCTAAATTATTTTTATTTGAATAGGAAAAGTACATTTATGCTTACTGTACATTTAGACAGTGTTCCTTCATTCTTTGAGGTCTGTTATTTAATCTCCTTCCCACTTGCCTTTTCTATCATAAATCAGATGAGTCCCCACAGTCTGGCAACAAAAAAGCTGTTTCTCACATTTTTAACATCTCTGTGGCCCTCCTCCTACCCATCCAAGTGTTTTCCATACTGTTTTTCTGTTGAGGGCTTCAGAATTGGATGCTGTTGCATAATTACTGGTCTACTCATGACTCTGTCACATCATGAAATCTGTATACCCTTTTCCTACCTTTACATGCCAAATATCAGGTGTGTCTAGCTTTAATTCAGTGACTAACATTTGGTAGGTATTGTACTAATAATTTTTTGGTCAAATGAACAAGTACATTTTTTTTTTTACTTTAGGTGTATACTATATCCAGCATTTCTCCCCATGTTATCCCTCCCCACCCTCTGCACCCCCTGCGGGCGCGGTCCGACGCCCCCCCAGGGCCCCCGGGGGGGGGGGCCCCCCGCGGGGGGTGGAGAGGGCCAGCAGGGTGGGGAGGGATAACATGGGGAGAAATGCCAGATATAGTATGCACCTAAATTTAAATCAATAAATTTTTTTAAAAATGCTTCACTTAAGCTACCAGGTTATAAGTTGAAAAATGGAAACTGAAGTCCTCAATACCTTCCTGAAACAGTCAAGTCTAAGAAAAGCACAAAAATAATTCTACCAGTTAAAGGAATGAGTTTTTATCACCTGCTATTTCTTTGGCCTCAAATACTAACATGGAACCAGAATTTAGTTTGTGGCTTAGGCTGAACTACATGGAATTACATGTCAGGCTACAGCCTAGAATCAGTGTTCCAGCTATTCATGTGCCTTTTTGCAACTGCCAAAATCATACCTCTGTCTCTTATTATAGGAAATTTAATCCAAGGAACAGCAAACAAGTTTGTTCAGGATATAGCAGTTCACTCGCAGGAAAGGTCACAAGCCTGTTTTCCAACAGCCATACTTGTAGAAGACAGATCTTCTAATAAAGAGGAGCCACACAGAGGACTTCTCCCTTGCGAAGTAAGTGTCCTTGTCCTGGATTCATCCACTTCTGCAGTCCACATCGTTTGCTTGAAGTAGATTGGACATATCTTAAAAACCTGATCAAGGCCAGCATTGAGGTACTGCTGGCAGTGTTAATGTGGGAGATAACTGAAGTTAGTTACAAGGACTTTTTTAGGTATAGAGACTGTCATTCATCTGGAATTTCTTGGCAAATGCAATAGCAACAGGGAAATCTCTGTCCTTTATAGACTGCATTAGCCATAAAGGCATCCTTTACCTTATTCATAAGAATTCCTGGATCCCCTGAAAGGGAAGATCAGGAGCTTGAATACATTACCTAAGAATGGAAAGCAAAAGAGTCACCAAAGAAGTATGTGGATGCACAAAAGGAAAGTCAAGCTTTGACCTATAAAAATCTCTTTGTGTGGACTAGACAGTGTCAATGCGCAGTGAGACTTAGTTATTTCTCACAGTTATGTGAAGAGAATAGTGTATTAAATAATATTAGCAAATACAAAATAAATATGTAACTTGGCTGTGAAGGCTAAACAAACATGACATTACTAATAATAAATTTAAAGAACAACATGGTGGCAATTTGTAAACAGGAGTGAAATAATTAAAAATAACAAAGTCTTGACTTCCCAGATGTTTTAGAAAATTATTGATTAATAGAATTTTCCGTATAGGTGAGTTATATCTCTTTCAGAATCCAAAAGGATTTCATTTTAATCACTATCTTTAAAAATACTTATTGAATTGTTTGTGTAATTCCTCCAACTTTTAAATAGAGTTCATTCACATGATGCAATCTTTTATTTTAATTTACTTTACCTAGAAACAACATAAAATTCTTCTTTATTCTCACCAATATAACATGACTACTTAAAACATTATCAACACATATAGTAATACTATGTGCCAGGCAATGTTCTTAGTATTTAATATATACATGATCTCATGTTTAAAAAAAAATCCTTATAACGGTGATTGGAAGAAAATACTCTATCCTTGTTTTTCAGATGAGTAAACAGAAAGATACAGGTTTCATAATTTGCTCAAGAGAAGGCAAATAAAAAGCAACAAACCTGGAAACCAAACTCAGGAAATATGCTCCAAATCTGGGTACATGGCTGCTGTGCTCTGCCAGGGCTGCTGTTCTTTCATCCCAATATTTATTGGCAAAGAAGCTTCTTTTACATCATGGTAACCAATCATATGTCCATGTGAATCCATACTCACTTTTTACTTAACACTGGTAACATTATCCCTTGTTTTTATATAGTTATATAGTCTTCATAATTATCATATAAATAATTCCATCACTTTCCACTGAGATGATGGACCATCTTTTAGTAAATCTCTCTTCACTGTGAAACACTTGGATTTCTTCAGCTGTTTAGATATCACTTATATATGTTTTAAATGTTTTCAGGTCAAATTTCATGAACTCATTGACCAAAAGAGTAGGAATGTCTGATTGGGAAAGGACTTTATTCCCTGCAACATCACTAAAGAAATACAAGTTATAATTATTTGACTTATCCTTGTAGACTCAAAGTTTGTAGAGAAAATTTCAATTACTTAACTGTGGTGTACTACAACTCTGCCTTGGAAACTAACTGAAAGGTGAAGGCTGCTTTCAGAAAATGAACAAAGACCAAACTGCCCTTTCAGTTATGTCTGTGTCATATAGGTTCATTTTGAGTCCCTGCTTTTGCTACAAAGCTAACAGGCCTCACTTCTTTTTTCAGAGTATATACAGCTTCTCTAGTTTGACTTTACTCAGTTCTAATTTTGTTATATTTGTGTAAACACTGAATAAATAATATCTGAGTGAAGTTGACAGTCACCTTTCATGAATGAAATGCATGTTTTTTGCCATACCCCGTTCACCTGCTAATAGCTCTTTAACACCCTTGCCTCCTTTATTTCACATAGGTGATGGCATCAGGCAGCACATCTACCCAAAGTTGAACTACTGCAGTATTTTGATAGTGAGAGAATAGATAAAATGCCATTGAAGTAGGGAAACATAAGACAGTGACTTCCTTGAGATCCATAACTGACAAATAAAATATATAAGTAAAAATCCGTGACCTAAGATGTATTTTATTTAGGAATTTATAATTTGACTTTTGTTTGCTACCTACACTTAACTTCATAAGCTAATGTGTTAGGATCCCATAATAACTGATAATGGTAACAATGTACTTTTAATATTTATTATCGACATCCATTGAATGCCAGAACTGTACAATGTGTTGTAGGCATATCAGAGATGTATACTATGTGATACTTGCTTTAAAAATTCAAATCCATTTGAGGTAGCTATATAAAGCCATTAGAAGATAATGTAGGAGAGTCCTCAAATGCCAAGTAATACGCAGCATTGGAGTGGGTTTCCAACAAGAAGGCTTGATATTACTAAATGTATTTGTTAGTAATTATATGTTTATACTGAAATGTGACTCTGTACATTTCATCAGGTACCGTGGGTCCTGTCTTTAAGATAAACAAGCTAACAAACAAAACACTGAAGTGTTCTTCAACTGTGCAGAAAAGATAAAATCTCAGAAAAGAAAAAAATACTCACAATTCTCTAAGATCCCAGAAGATTGGGAAGATCTGGCCTGTGATGGATTGCATTAGAATGTGGGAAGAGAAATACCATGCATTGTTCTGCAGCATTTTTCTTTTAACTGCTCCTTTGCCATTTCTTTAATGTTTGCCTTATATTAATAGTGACTGATACGTAATAATCAACAGACTTGTGCTGTAAATCCAAAGAGAAAATTGCAAAGAATTTAAAGATTTGGCCTCATATATAATTCTGCCAGATAAATGGAAAAGAGCCAAAGAAATGAAATACAATTAAAGGAATACTGCAGTTAAATTTTATGCATTATGACTTTATGTAATATTTTGGCTGACAGAGGTTTGAAAATATACACAAAAAAATACACAGAACTTACCTGTCAGCCTGTGTGAATTGCTGGCAAGTGCCACTGAGAAGCAAAAGAGAAACAACATAAGTTATTATAATCACTGTCATCATCAAGATTCATGTGTTAAGTTCACATATTTTCATTGCATTGGGTTAAATGTGTTAAAAGTAAATTAAATAGGCATGATCCCTGTCCTATAGGAACTTATGATTTAAGACAGGCTACAACCAAGAGAAATGTAAGAGAAGCATAGACAAGTATATGCACCTCAAAGAAAGACATAAATTGAGTGAATGAAAGAATAAATAAACTAAATCCTTTCTATTGTTTATAAGTTGTAAGCTGAGAAAAAGGGGAATGGCATGTCCCTGGCATGTTCTGAATTTGGAGTTTAACCACCAGTTGGTCTCAAAGGAATGATTTTGAAGATATATTGCTTCAATAATGGTGGAAAATGATCTCAGCAAATTACAAGTTTGGAAAGCTAGAACATAAGAGATTCTGAACCAAGATTTAGGAAGCATTGCTTTGCCCATGGATAGATTCTTAAATAAGGATTTCATATATCATGGACTCATATTTTAGCAGGCAGAATGACTCTGGACTATGTCAAAGAAAGAAGTAATGTGATGAAAATAATGGATAGAGAATAAAATGTAACCCATTTATGAAATAAAATTTGAAATGACACCCATTTTCCCATTCAGAATTATGGTGGCATTTTAAAAACTGTATGTTATTTTAGAGATCTCAGAGTAATTATGCTTTTCTCTTTAGTCTTATAATAATCTTTATCCAAAATCCATGCTATTCTGATTTGACCAAAAAAATTTAGACAAAATAATTTGTAATAATTAAAATTCAAATAGTCCTGAAATTAGTTCCTTATGTATTTAAAATTTCTTCACTAAAAAATAGAGGGCTAAATTTGTAAGAAACAATTTTTCATGATTCAATCTCCATGATTCAATTATTTAAAAAAAATAGAAAATTGCTGGGCCTATAATCCCAGCACTTTGGGAGGCCGAGGTGGGCAGATCACGAGGTCAGGAGTTAAAGACCAGCCTGACCAATATGGAGAAACCTCGTCTCTGCTAAAAATACAAAAATTAGCCAGATATGGTAGCAGGCACCTGTATTTCCAGCTACTTGGCAGGCTGAGGCAGGAGAATCACTTAAGCCCAGGAGGTGGAGGTTGCAGTGAGCCAAGATCGCGCCACCGCACTCCAGCCTGGGTGACAGAGCAAGACTCCATCTCAAAACAAAACAAAACAATAGAAACTACACAATCATATAATCCCCTAATAATTTCACAAAGTAAAAAGTAGTTGTATTAGTTGCACAGTTTTATAACTTTAAAAAACACCCTTGGTGTTATTCAGTGTTTCTTATTGGAACCCATTTCTGTGTTGTTTATTTTTTAATTTGTTCTTCATTGCATGCTTTGCAATAGAACATGTGTTTGCAATTGCATTTAGCAAAATTCACCATCTTAACATTGTATACCAAAGTCATTGTTCCTTCCTGGCACAAAACAGTCCGTATTCAAACACTTTTCTAATGTTTGGGATTTCTGTCTCAATTGACAAAATTGAAAAATATGTATTAGCCAAGCAAAACCGCTATCTCAAAGCCATGTTGAAAATTACTCCAACCTGTCAAAGCCAATTGAAATTCCCTTCCCACTCCAATTTTCAACTTCATTTTGTATGTGAAATGGGTAAAGTTGGATTTGATTATAACCACATGCAGAAGGAATCAAGAAATTGCATATATCTTATATTGCTAATACTACAAATAATTTTCTTTTCAAAGAATTTTATCTACCTTTTTTCACCTGCTCTCAATAAGTCACTTGTTTTTAATATCTCTACATGAGCAGTTTGATTAGGAGTGAGTTGTAGAACACATTGCAAAAGTCTCACCTGGGCCACATCATTTTCACCCTGGAGATGGCACAATTCTAAAGGAAAAAAACCTAAGATTTGTCCCTAATGCAGATCCAGTAATTTTGGGTGTTTCTCAATGTTAATCTATTATTTATTATTTTATTATAGTGTATCCCTACTGCAGTTATCTTCTAAATATGGTGCCCAGTTGCTATGAATCCAATTCTAACAAAAAGTCATGATTCCAGCTTCAAAGTTTACTGTAGAAGTAAGTTTGGTTCTTCAAGATGAAAAGCAACTTTATTTTACACCTGAAAAAGCCTTGATACAGAATGCAGTTGGGATAACAGAAGGCTATCACAAGATGAGGAGTGTGATGAAAATATGACCCTCTTCCCAGTCAATGCTGGGCAATACAAGCTGCTTAAAAGTTGGAGCCCATAACATCCCTGGCAAAACTTAGGATAACAACAAAAATCAAAATAATGGCAGCCATTGGGGAAAACCATGGCAGATCACTTGAAATATATAATATGATTTCCATCTGTAAAATTACTCCAGAGCCCATTTTGTTTAACATTTATGAATATTATGTAAAGCAGAAAGGAAAAAAAATTGTCCAAAGAAGTCTAAAACATAAATACAAGTCTTGTATTACATCTCATTTCAAGGTTATTTATTGATGAGATATCTTAGAATTTTTATCAAGGTTTTGAAGTAATATTTCTCATTTTAGGAGAGGTAATAGAGACTACGGAGGAATAAATAGAAAGTTCAAGATTAGCCCCATTATTGTCAAGGAAAGAAGTGAATTGGAATGTAACTGTCAAGACACTAAAATGATTCAAGAAATCAAACTGTTTAAGGTAAGTGAAATATCTACTTTGAGATACTTAGACTTCTCATCATTTATACTTGCTTATGCATGAAATATAAGTTTAAGGGAGAAAGCTCCCTGTGTGATTTCATAGGCTCTCTCTTGCCCTGATACAGCAATCATGGAAGCCCTTGTCATGGAAGTGCCACATGATCGAATTAGCCTGGGGTTCTGAGCTCCCACATGGAAGACAGCTGCCTTGGAAAGTTGCCTGTACCCTCAACAGACCTTGAGAGAGCAAATAAATAAACTGTCATGTATTAAGCCACTGGGATTTGGTGGTGTTTGTTTCCAAATCATACTGTAACCTATCTTGACTGATATGCCAACCACTACAAAACTGTTAATATATTTATATTTAACCATCCAGTGTTATTTTCTATGTACAGATAATATAGAAATTTGAATCTTGCTATACATGCTGTTTCGTAACATTTTATTTCCCAAATAATATATTTCAAATATTTTTTCATCATTAAATATTTTTTCCAATAATTATTTTTAACAGTTATGTAGTATTAAATTAGAGTTGTGCCATATTTAATCTAACCCTGCCCTAGGGTTGGATAATTTTGCTAAATAGTGCTATACTGCCTTACTGGCTAATCTATTCTATGTCTCTGTGCAAATTTCCAATTACTTTCTTAGGATAAGATCTACAAAATAAAAATGCTGCATCAAAGTTTATTTATATTTTAAAGGCTTTTGATATACATTGCTCAGTTACTCTTTGAATAATTATACCAATTTAAAATTTTTCTGGGAATGTATAATGCATCATCATCACCATACCATTGGCCCTGAAAACTATAATTTCTCTTTTTTTTTTTTTTTTTGAGATGGAGTTTCACTCTTGTCACCCAACCTGGAATGCAATGGCATGATTTCGGCTCACTGCAACCTCCACCTCCCAGGTGCAAGCAATTCTCTTGCCTCAGCCTCCCGAGTAGTTGGGACTACAGTCTCCCACCACCAAGTCTGGCTAGTTTTTGTGTTTTTAGTAGAGACAGGGTGTCACCATGTTGGCCAGGTCGGTCTTGAACTCCTGACCTCAAGTATTCCACCCGCCTTGGCCTCCCAAAGTGCTGGGATTACAGGCGTAAGCCACTGCACGCAGCAAAAAAAAAAATTATAATTTCTGAAAACTGAAAATTTGGTATATAGAAACTACCTTATTTGTTATTTGATTTGCAGGCAAATTTACTAGATTTAGCTGGTTTCATGGAGATCTTGAATTCATGTCTTTCCCGTAATAGTGAAGAAGTTTATGTTGTATTTGTGACTCCATATACCTTTGGCCTCATTCTGAAAATGTTATTGCATAGTATTTCATTGTCATTATTGTATAAGGCCCTACAGATTCAATTTCACATTCAAGATAACTTTGAAATTCCAATCTTTGAATTTGTTTTTATTTGTTTACACATCTATTGTTGGTTATTAGTTATATTAATTTGTAACTTGAGACTTTTATTTGCATCATTATTTAACATTTAAACAAATATTATGTACCAATTTATACCCATTGTTTAAAAAGTCCCAGTTTCAGGATCATGGATGAGGTGGACATGGTGAATTTGTCAATGAGTGTCTATTACTGACAACTAGAGCTCAAGATGTAAATTAGATTGCACTGAAAATGCCCTCATTCCACCCTTCGATATTGGAAAAGTGCAAGTAAGATAGGGGATGACTTTGTTTTGCCTCTTGTTGTTGGCAAGTAAGGACAGATACAGAGCATCACTCCAACATCTAGTTACTAATTTCAAGAGCACTTGCAAGGGAGGCGTCAGCGGTAACTTCCTGAACCCTGGATCACAGTTCCAGGGGTGTGTTCTCGAACTTGACAGTTTTCTATTGGTATTCATCTGATTGTCCACTTTCCTAACTATGGAAAAGGTAGCAGCAACCCTGGCAGGCCTATTTGGCTATGTAATTCTGGAAATTGTTCCTGGGGAATCGGCACAGGGTCTACTCCTCCTGTCTTTCCAGCACTTTTGTAGGAATTAAATTAGCTGTGTCAAATGCCTTTCTGCTTAAAGTAGCTAGAACAACATCTCTTTCCTATAACTGAACCACTCACTGATATAAATAAGTGTGAGATTTATTCCCTTTTTGCAGCTTATAAAATTTGATATATAGAGATGTTTAAATTAATGCAGTTAATTATATTGGATTATCTATATTTCCTTTTGCTGACTTGCTTTTAAAAGACAAGAAAGTTGTGTTAAATCCCTCATTTAAATTGTATTCTTTTCATTTTCTCCTTGATTTATAATGTTCTTTCTCATCAATTTTGATATTCTATTTGGTTTCTGAAAACTTTATTTAGTAAAACTTCATCATGTATATCCTTCACCCAAAAACCACGTTGTCCAATTTAACACTTTTCTTTTTCCTTGGATTCTTTATTGTCTGATACTAATATCGTAACCTGGAGCATTATTTTGTTTGCATTGATCTAATATAAATTTGCTCATTCTTATCTTTAATCTTTATAATTTACTTTGGCTTTATGCATGCAGAAATTCATTTACAAGAAAGAAATGTTTTGGGTTTCTTTTTTTAATCTGGGGTGAGGTAATAATGTATTTAAATAATTAAACTAAAAAAATAGTAGAAATCATTAAAATAAAAATAGCTAAAATAAAAGGCATAGTTAAAGCAGGAATTTAGAGTGAGCTCAACTCCACAACTAGTTCAACTGTTACTCAATCTTAGAAACTTCGATCTTACCTTACATTGGCTGAAATAATTTTTAAAAGGTAGTATTATCAGCATGTAAGTCTTGCCTATGCCATTATATGAAAACCTAACTCCACCTTAAGATACAACTCCACTGTAGACTAGAACATGTCTCTGGATGCTGGCTATACGTAGTAAGCAAAAACAATCATGTCTCATCACAGGTAACCTTCCACATAGACAACAATTTTTCATATGAATGCTGCTCCATAATACTAACTTTATGATACTAACCTTATGAAATACTAACATTTTTAAGCAACATTTAAGGATATAAATTTTCATCAGAAATCAATGGCTTATGTGATTCTGATGTGAATAACTCTAATGAACAGAAAATTATATAAACATAAAATACCTACAAGGCTAAGTTTGCACATATGCAGGCAAGGACAACTGCAGATCACCTCAGTCCTGCCTTCATCAGAGCAAACTTCCTTTGACATCTGTTTAAGGTATCCAAGTTTCAGAAACAAACATGATAAAACACATCATAGTCAAGAAAATAGGTAAATCCATTGGGTAGTTGTTTAATTGATGGCAAATAGCTCACTTCATGAAATCAATCCTTTTTAAGGAATGCTTTGTTTTCATTAGGAATTCTTGAATAAAAAGAAAACTTTAAGGCATGTTTTAAGGCACATATCTGAACTGAGAAAACACACAGGTATAAAGGTAGAAGGGGCACGGAAACCAGCATTTACAGAATGTTGCCTTAACACACCTGAAATCTGCTTCAGTTTGCTGCCTTACTGTTATAATTACTGTCCTTGTAGTCATTTTGAGATTAATCATTTAAGGCCTTCTGCTATTGCTATATCATCTATGGCAGAAAAAGAGTGAAAAATATATAGAAAAGGAAGTTGGTCATATTAGTTTTAGTTTTCTATTGCTGCATAACAGATTAACACCAATTTAGTGTCTCACAACAACATGCTCTCATTATCTCACAGTGTCTGCAGTTCAAAATTCCAGGCATAGTGTAGCTGCTCAGTGTCGAACATGGGTACAACCAAGGTGTTGGTCAAGGCTGCATTTACATCTGGAGCTTGGGGTCATCTTTCAAGCTCATTTGAGGTATGGGCAGAATTAAGTATCTTGGACCTGTAGGGCTGAGTTCCTCATTTTCTTGCTGGCTGTCAGCTGGAACTTGTCTCAGCTTCCAGAGGCCACCCTCAGGTTCTAGCACGGTGGCTCTATCCCAACATGGCAGTTTCTTCTTCAAAGCCAGCTGTAAGACCTCCCTCCAGTCTTTTACAACAGTTTTACATAACACAGCCTAATAGAAGGAGTCATAGCCCATCATATCTATGGGTCCTGCCCACATTCCTCACGAGGGAATCATGTAGCGCATGAACACCAAGTGGGGATACCAGAGCCGTCTTGGATTTCAGCCTGCCACACAGACGAAGTAAAAAGAACACTTGAATAAAAAGAAAATCTGCAAGCAGACTTAGTATCAGGTTGAAAGCTGGCTTATTGTCATGTGTATGTCCTATGAATGCATAGAAGATAAAGTTTCCATCCTAAAGAACTGGAATTGATCTTTAGCAAAAATAAAAATAGATATGAAATAACTAAGGAAAAATAAACTAAGATCTCAAGCAGTTTAAACTAAAACTTAGCTGCAATGTAACACAATATAATTTTTCCCCTTATAATCAGGAGTTAATGTTTGAACAATCGTGATTTAATATTTTGAAGCAAAATTGCAATATTTACAGTTTTAAATATACTGTATAACAAAAAAATAAATAGTTGGTATAGTGTCATTTGTGACTGGCTGGATGGGTAATCCAATCCGGACCATGTCCTTGGCCTCAGTTTCTCTTTTTCAAAAAAGACCTAAAACTGGTTGAAATGACCTGCAACACTGAAATTTTGACATGTGCTGAAAATGCACTGTTAACATCTAATCCGATAACAGCTCAACTCACTGATCAATAAATATCCTGGTTTAAATAAATTAGTGTACAAAATTAAATAATTTTAAGTTATTGTTCAATAAATATAATTTGCTTACTCTTACCTTCCTGCTTCTTATTTTAAAGTGAAACATTAAAGGTTGCTACCTTGACTCCTATATTACTACATAGTATTTTAAATAAAAGCCTAAAGGTTAAAGATCACTCCTGCCTATTAAACCACATTGCATACCCCTTTTCAATGACACAATCTTATTAATAATCCAGGTATTTTTCTGGATAATTATGAATTTTTAATACTCAATTTTTCCTAACTTCCAAATATGTGAAAGTATGTTCTACAGTATGATTTGTTTTAGCTTTTTCTATATACTCTGTTTTCTAAAACCATACTATCGATGTATTTTTTAAGCTTAAAGAAATTCCCTCTCTATGACACTATAGTGTCAGTATATCAAATAACTTCTGCTTTTATTGAAAAGGAAATTAAAACACAGTAGAGTAGTATAAAACTAAACGTGCACAAACTTCCACTAGAAAGAATACAAAGCAAAATGATCTGTATGTATAACATAGTGTGTGCTCTATTTTTGTTTCCTTGGCAACCCCCTTGATAGATGTTAACAGGGATATTGCTGTGAAATATAAAATAGCATAAAACAAAATTATGCATATGTTTAATCTGTGATTAACTTACTACAAAATGCAGAAACTAAACTATAGATATTACTGAACTAAGCCCAAAAAACATTGTGACTAATCTGAGAGGTTTATAATATAGTATTAATGAGCTCTATATCAAGGACAAATAGTTCAAATGACCAGTTGTATAGCTCTTAATAATGGCACCAGTATCAGGACCAGAAAATTTGATAGAAAGGCTATTCTTTCTCTGAACAGAATTTTATCTAAGATGCAGTCTTATAAATACTTATCTTGTGAGTATAGAATATAATTGTTTTTAACTGGTATGCTGGAAATCAGACTGATGCCTTTTTTTCAAGTTATTTTTTAAAAAGCCAATTCCCATCTCTGCTTGGCCTCATTCTGCATTCATGCCAATCCACACGTTTGGTAAGATGTCCACCAGCAACCCCAGACTCACATCCTTCTAGATAATTTATCTTAATACAAAGATGTTTTCCTTCAGTAAGTAGGCATGGATAGTAGAAACATTGTTCTACCAGCCCTTTTTGATTGCATGCCTCTTCTAAACTAAACTTCATGTCCGGGGAAGTATGGCACTCTGTAACTGATTCAGCCTGGATCATTAGACTCTATGGGAATAATACAGTTAAAGCACTAGTATCTATGATCCTGCTAGCAACCCAAATATAGGGTTAGGATAGTGTCTTCAAGGAAGAGTGTTGATGGAACAATTAATACATAGAGAATAATTTGGCATTATATCTGGACATCAATATATAATCTTAAGTAGCTTCCTTACCATCCTCAAGCTCTTCTGCTTAAACTGAAGCTAGATGTCAGATGTCATACAACTCATAATTCCCTGCTAATATGCTAAGATATAATTTGCTAAACGAGAATGTGTAATTTTAGACTTTCAAACAAAAAAGATTAAAAAGAAGAAGAACATTACGTGATGGTGAACAATTCAATTCACTAAGAAGATCTAACTATCATAAATATATTTGCACCCAACACAGAAGCACTCAGATTCAAAAAGAAAATTATTAGTGACCTCCAAAAAGACTTAGACTCCCACACAAAAATAGTGGGAGACTTCAACACCCCATTAACAATATTAGACAGATCATTGGGGCAAATTTTTGGGGTTTTTGTTGTTGTTGTTGTTGCCTTTAAAAAGATATTGAGTACCTGAACTCAGCACTGGACCAAATGGACCTGAGAGACATCTATAGAACTCTCCACCCAAAATCAACAAGACTATCCATTCTTCAAATTGCCATATGGCACATACTCTAAAATTGACCACACAATTGGACATAAAAGCATCCTCAGCAAAAGGAAAAGAACAGAAATCATACCAAACGCTCTCTCAGACCATAGTACAATAAAACTAGAAATCAAGATTAAGACAATGGCCCAAAACAGTACAATTACATGGAAATTAATTAACTGCTCCTGAATGGCTTTTGGGTGAGTAACAAAATTAAAGCAGAAGTCAGGAAGTTCTTTGAAACTAATGAGAGACAACATATCAGAATATCTGGGACACTGCTAAGGCAGTGTTAAGAGAGAAATTAATAACACTAAATGCCCACATCAAAAAGTTTGAAAGATCTCACTGTAACAACCTAACCTCACAGCTAAAAGTAGAGAAACAAGAGCAAACCAACCCCAAAGCTAGAAGAAGACAAGAAATAACCAAAATCAGAGCTGAACTGAGTAAGATTGAGAAACGAAAAACCATTCAAAAGATCAACGAATACAGAAGTTGTTTTGGGGGAAAACAATTAATAAAACAGATAGACCGCTAGCTAGACTAATAAGAAACAAAAGAGTGAGAATCCAAATAAACACAATTAGAAACAACAAAGGGATATTACCACTGACTCCACAGGAATGCAAATAATCATCAGCAACTATTATCAACACCTCTATGCACAGAAACTAGAAAATCTAGAAGAAATGAATAAATACCTGGACACATACACCCTTCCAAGACTGAACTAAAAAGAAATGGAATCCCTGAAAAGATCAATAACAAGCTCCAAAATTGAATCAGTAATAAATAGCCTACCAACCAAAAAAATCTTGGGATCACACAACTTCATAGCCGAATTCTATCAGAGCTGGTACCATTCCTATTGAAACTAAGCAAAAGAAATTAAGACGGAGGGACTCCTCCCTAACTCAGAGACCAGCATCATCCTGATGCCAAAATCTGGCAGAACAAAAAAAAATAAATAAAGAAAATTTCATGCCAATATCCTAGAGGAACATTGATACAAAAATCCTTAACAAAAGACTGGCAAACCAAATCCAGCCATACATCAAAAAGCTTATTGATCACAATCAGGTGCTTCATCCCTGGGATGCAAGGCTGATTCAATATCTGCAAATCAATAAATGTGATTCATCACATGAATAGAACTAAAGACAAAAATCACCATATTATCTCAATAGATGCATCCAAGGCTTTTGATAAAATTCAACACCTCCTCGTCATGTTAAAAATGCTCAATAAATTAGGTATTGAAGATATCTAATATGAAGTATTGAACATACTTCAAAATAGTAAGACCCATTTAAGACAAATCTACAGCCAACGTAATACCAAATGGGCAAAAGCTGAAAGCATTCCCTTTAAAAAACAAAAAACAAAACAAAACAAAAAACAGCATAAGATAAGGATGCTTCTGTCACCACTCCCATTCAATATAGTATTGGAAGTCCTGGCTAGGCAAAAGAAAGAAATAAAGGGCTTCCAAATAGGAAGAGAGGAAGTAAAACTATCCCTGTTTGCCGATGACACAATTCTATGTCAAGAAAACCCTATAGTCTCAGCCCGAAAGATCCATAAACTGATAAACAACTTTGGCAAAGCCTCAGGATACAAAAATCAGTTTACAAAAATCACTAGCAATCCTATCTACCAAAAACAGTCAAGTCCAGAGCCAAATCAGGAATGCAATCCCATTCACAATTGCCACAAAAAGAATAAAAGATTATCAACAGATTCAGAAAAAGCTTTTGATAAAATCCAATATCTCTTCATGATTAAACCCTCAACAAACTAGGCATTGAAGGAATATACATCAAAATAATAAGAGCCATTTATGACAAACCCACAGGCAACATCATGGTGAATGGGAAAAGCTGTAACCCTTGAGAACTGAAACAAGAAAAAATGCTTACTTACCACTCTTTGTAAAGTTTCAGGATTAAAAAAATCAATGTACAAAAATCAGTAGCACTTCTATACATCAATAACATTCAAACTAAGAGCCAAATCAAGAATGCAATCCTATTTACCATAACCACGCACACACACACACACACACACACACACACACACACACACACACAGTGAGTGAGAGAGAGAGAGAGAGAGAGAGAAAGAGAGAGAGAGATACTTAGGAATACATTTAACCAAAAAGGTAAAAGATCTTTACAAGGAGAACTACTTCTGAAAGAAATCATAGATTACACAAACAAATAGAAAAACATTCCAAGCTCCTCTTGGATTGGCAGAATCAATATTATTAAAATGACCATACTACTCAAAGTAATCTATAGAATCAACACAATTTCTACGGAACTACAAATGTCATATTTCACAGAATTAGAAAAAAAAAATTCTAAAATTCATATAAGACCAAAAAGAAGCCCAAATAGCCAAAGCAATCCTAAGCAAAAAGAAAAAAGCTAGAGATATCATATTACCTGTCTTCAAACTATACTCTAAGCCTACAGTAACCAAACAGCATTGTACTGGTACAAAAAAAGACACATAGACCAATGGAACAGAATAGAGAACTCAGAAGTAAAGCTACACACCTATGGCTATTTGATCTTTGAAAAATATGACAAATATAAGCAATGGAGGAAAGACTCCCTTTTCAAGAAATAGTGCTGTGATCGCTGGTTAGCCATATACAGAAGAATAAATCTGGATCTCTACCTTTCACCATATACAAAAATTAACTCAAGATGGATTAAAGATTTAAATGTAAGACTTCAAACTACAAGAATCCTAGAAGAAAACCTAAGAAAAACCACTCTGGACATCGGTCTTGAGAAAGAATTTATGACTAAGTTCTCAAAAGCAATTGCAACAAAAAACAAAAATTGCCAAATGGGACCCAATTAAACTGAAGAGCTTCCGCACACCAAAAGGAATTATCAGCAGAGTAAACAGACAACGTACAGAATGGGAGAAAATATTCACAACCTATGCATATGACAAAAGTCTAATATTCAGGAATTTACACAATTGAAGAAGCAAAAACCAAATAACCCCATTAAAAAATTGGCAAAAGACACAAACTAACATGTCTCAAAAGAAGACATACAAAATACAAGCGGCCAGCAAACGTGAAAAGAATGCTGCACATCACCAACCATCAGAGAAATGAAAATCAAAACCACAATGAGATACCATCTCACAGTAGTCAGAATGGCTTTTATTGAAATGTCAAAAAACAAAAGATGCTGGCAAGGCTGCAAAGAAACGGGAATGCTTATACACTGCTGGTGGGAATGTAAATTAGTTCAGCCTCTGTGGAAAGAGGTTTGGAAATTTCTCAAAGAACTTAAAACTACCATTCAACCCAGCAATGCCACTACTGGAAACATATCCAAAGGAAAATGAATTATTCTACCAAAAAGACACACGTACTTGTATGTTCATCACTAAGCTATTCACAATAGCAAAGACATGGAATCAACCTAGGTGCTCATCTATGGTAGATTAAAGACAATATGGTACATATATACAAGAGAACACTATGCAGCCATGAAAAAGAATTAAATCATGTCCTTTGCAGCAATATGGATGCAGCCAGAGAGCACTTTTCTAAGTGAATTAACACAAGAACAGAAAACCAAATACCACATGTCCTCACTTACAAGTGGAAGCCAAACATTGGGTACTCATGGACATAAAGATGGCAGCAATAGACGCTGGGCACTTCCAATGCGAGGATAGAAGGAGGGGCATATGACTATGGCTTGGAAAACTAATTATTGGATACTATGCTAATTATCAGGGTGATGGGATCAGTTGTACCCAAACCTCAGAATCATGCAATATACCCATGTAACAAACTGACAAATGTACCCCCTGAATCTAAAATAAAAGCTTAAATTATTTTAGAAAAAGAAAAAATGCGGAAAGAGAGAAAAGAAATCTTTCAGTATTCAGAATAGATGTACTCAACTATTTGGGAGGACCACAATCCTTCTTTTGGAAAAATAAGTTTTAGTCACTAATTTATAAAAACTTTATCAAGCTTGGTTGTACAGTTCCTGCTTCCTAACAAAATATATGAAAGCAGATAAGTACTAAAGAAAGAAACAATAAAACTATAGTTTGGTACATGAGCCCTAGATTGTAGCAGTGGATGCCTGTTTAACATAAAGACAAATATCCCTCAAAGATTTTAGAGAACTTCAATGTATTACACTAGACGATATTCCTAAAGAGGATCATGCTTAGATTTGAAGTACAAGAAGGATTGGATATATCGTTGTTGGCTTCGAGGAGAGGGCTAACTGTCAAAGAATGTGGGTATCCTCTAGTAGCTGAGAGTGGCCAGTGGCTTACAGTGAGCAAGAAACAGAAACTGTAGTCCTACAACTACATGGAATTAAATTCTTCAAGCAATAATGAATAATTTTTCAAGCATGAAAAAGCAGTACTTCCTCAGAACCTCAGACAACAATTCAGACCAGCAACATGTAGATTTTGATACCCTGTATAAACACCTTTTAACATCCTAAGCAGGGAACCTAGCCAGGCCAGGCCAGACTTCTGACCTACAGAACTGTGAGCTAAGAAATGGAAGTTGTTTTAAGCGACGGTGTTTGTAGTAATTTGTAAAGTAGCAACAGAACTAATACAACGCTGCTTTACATTTCCATGTGAGTTTTCAAATTGGCTTGTCAATTTCTAAAACAAAAATCTGCTAAATTTTTGAATGGAATTGTGGATAATCAAAAGATACATTTGGAGAATCACCATCTTAACAGTATTGAATCTTCTGACTTATCGACAGAATATAGCTCTTCATTTATGTCAGTCTTCTTTACTTCCTCTCATTAATATTTTGTAGTTTCAAGTAAACTTACTAGTCCTTGACATATTTTGTCAGATTTATCTGAAGTATTCTATATTTAGATGTAATTTTAAATGGTATTTTAAAATTCCATTTTCGAATTACTCATTGCTAGCGTATAAAAATACACTGATTCTGTATACTGATCTTATATTCTGTAGCCTTGATAAACTCACTTAGTTCTATAAGCATTTTTGTAGATTCTGTCAGATTTACTGCATAGACGATTATGTCAACTGAAAACAACAGGTATACTTCCGCCCATTGAGTCTGAAGGACTTGTCTTGTTTGTTTTGTTTTGCCGGAATGTACTGCATATCACCTCTAGTACAGTTGAATAGAAGTAGTAAGAACAGATGCTTTTTTTTTGTTTCTTATTTTAGGCAAAAAGGATGCTGTATTTCACCATTAAGTATAATGTTAGTTGTAGGTTTTTTGAAAATTATCTTTTTCAGATTAAAGTAGTTTACTTAAATCCCAAGTTTTTCAGTGTTTTATGAGGAATGAATGTTGAACTTTGTCAAATGCTTTTTCTGCATCTTTTGACGTGATTTTTTTCTCTTTTAGCTTGTTAATGTGGTGAATTATTTTATCACAAATTAATCAAAACCTCAGGGTTGTTCTCAAACTGCGGTATTATTTTAGAGTCTTCAAAACTAAGAGTGGTATAAACTTGGATTAGAATCTCCTTTCCAGTTACAATTTCCTTAGGGAATTTTAAAGACATTCTCACAAGCTATTCTTTAGGCTCCATTAAGACCGTCTGAGTGTTTGCCACCCGGGGAAAGTGGCTATAGAGGTAACCAGTGGAGTTTATGGAGAATGGTACTATTTTGAGTGTCATCTTCCTTAAGTTTTAAAGCACTATTATTGAATAAAACCAAACATATAATGCTGATAAGATTCACAATGAAGTTGGTGAAATAGGCAAAATAACTGAAGTAGTTTAACACATAATTTGTTTAATATCATCAACATGGTGCAGAATCATGTGCCGAGGTTTGGTTTCTCTGAAATGGATAAATGTTTTGATACTGAATATAAGAGATTTTTAAAAGGAATGATCAGAGATTGAAAGCTGCTTTATGACTGAGTTCGTTTTTCTGATGTGGTCTTGAGTAGTAAACTGACTATATATTGAAAATGTGAAACAAATCATCTTCCAGCATGGAAAATCTCACACTGCAGTTATCATTGGTACAGAAATGAATAAAATGTAAAATTAATTCAATGATATATTTTAACAGCCTCCCCTTCTCCAAATCAACAAATACAATGTGGTTTAAAAATTGAAATTGAAATTGACATTATGGAATTTAGGTAGGTTTTTTTGTTTTGTTTTGTTTTGTTTTGTTTGAGATGGAGTCTTGCTTTGTCACCCAGGCTGGAGTGCAGTGGCACAATCCCGGCTCACTGCAACCTCTGCCTCCCAAGTTAACATTCTCATGCCTTAGTGTCTTGAGCAGCTGCAATTACACGCAAGCACGACCAAGCCAGGCTAATTTTTGTGTTTTTAGTAGAGATGGGGTTTCATCATATTGCCTAGATTGGTCTCAAACTTCTGGCCTCAAGTGATCTGCCCACTTTGGCCTCTCAAAGTGCTGGGATTACAGGTGTGAGTCACCCTGCCTGTCTGGAATTTGGGTAGTTTTTATTCTAGTATCAATAATTAATTTTCATTTAAACAGTACATATCTAAGTCCACCCTAGAATCCATTTGATTAAGTTTGCCTTTGTTGTGTGTTTGAAGGAGTTCTAATGATGTCTTAGTAGACTGTTCATACCTTATCTGTTCTCTTCAATCATAACAGACTGAATTTTTGTTTCACATGAAACTGCCAGTCTATTCTATCTGAAATGCATCTGTATTAGTTAGGGTTCTCTAAATGGACAGAACTAATAGGATACATGTGTATATGAAGGGGAGTTTGTTAGGAAAATTGACTCACATGACCACAGGGTGAAGTCCCCAATAGGCCATCTGCAAGCTGAGGAGCAAGGAAGCCAGTCCTAGTCCCAAAACCTCAAAGTAGGGAAGCTGACAGTGCAGCCTTCAATTTGTGGCCGAAGGCCTGAGAGCCTCTGGCAAACCACTCGTGTAAATCCAAGAGTCCAAAAGCTGAAGAACTTGGATGTTTGAGGGCAGGAAGCATCCAGCACGATAAAAAGATTAAGGTTGGAAGACTCAGCAAATCAAGTGTTATTCCACTTTCTTCTGCCTGCTTTATTCTAGCTGTGCTGGCAGTTGATTAGATGGGGCCCACCCAGACTGAGGGTGGGTCTGACTCTCCCAGTCCACTGACTCAAATGTTAATCTCTTTTGGCAACACCCTCACAGACACACCCAGGAACAATACTTTGCATCCTTCAATCCAATCAAGATGACACTCAGTATTAACCATCACAGCATCTAACTTATTATTATCCTACTCAGATTTTTTCAGTAAGTTCCTATTGGCCACAGAAGGAAGTCCAAACCAATTAGTTTTATACCCAAGGTTCTTTAGAACCTGCTACTGAACTACCTTTCCTATTTTACTTTCCAAGCTTTTTCCATTAATAACCCAAAGTGCTAGCCACATTGGAAAACTTAATACATCTTTTAAGAACTTCATATTTTTCACAGCTTTTATTCTGTTCTCTTTTCCTGGATTTTATCTATTGTCCATCATTTCATGCTAAAAATATCTCTAGATTGCAGATATTAGCTCAAATGATATGTCCTCCAAACTCTTCCTGATGACTTTTGAAGAGAATTAGCAAAATATTCATTTGAACCACCTCATCTTTGACCATTACAGGTGAAGTATCCCTTATCCAAAATGCTTGAAACCAGAAGTGTTTCAGATTTCTTTTTTTTTTTTTTTTTTGGATTTTGCATATACATACCTAAGTCTAAACATGAAATTCATTTGTTTTATATACACCTTATACACATAGCCTGAGATATTTTTGTATGTTTTAAATAATTTTTTGCATGAAGCAGAGTTTGTACACATTGAACCATCGGAAACCATAGGTGTCACCATCTCAGCCACACATGTGGACAATCTGTGGTGGTTTGGCAGCACAGTCTAGTTGTTTGTATCAGCTCATAAGCAACAGCACCAACAAGCCACAGCAGACTTTCAATCTCTGTGTATAACACTGTGTTTTGATTAAAATTTACATTATATTTTATTTTTTAGATAAGAATAAACACCAGAACAGTTGAGGGACCAAGAAGTCCTGTAGGGATGAGGAGGCAGTCTGCTGAATGGCTTTTTAAAATGTTTCCCACAGAGTCATCTGCCTCATTAACAATGGTCTTTATCCTAGAAGTGTCTCTTTGATTTTATAAGCTGACATGATTTCTTGTTATGTTATAATATATTGTATTAGTCTATTCTCATGCTGCTAATAAAGACATACTGGAAACTGGGTAATTTATAAATGAAAAAAGGTTTAATGGACTCACAGTTCCACATAGCTGGGGAGGCCTCACAATCGTGGCAGAAGGCAAATGAGGAGCAAAGTCACAACTTACATGGTGGCAAGGAAGAGCATGTGCAGGGGAACTCCCATTTATAAAACCATCAGATCTCATGAGACTGATTCACTACCGCAAGAATAGTATTGGGAAAACCATCTCATGATTCAATTATTATGATCTGGCCCCACCCTTGACATAGGGGGATTATTACAATTCAAAGTGAGATTTAGATGGGGACACGGCCAAACCATATCATATATGCTGCTTCAGTCCTTCAATAAGTCAAGCACATATTTTCACTATGTCATCTATAGGCATTTTTTTCCTGCACTGTTAACATCTTCTTTGTCATCACTATTATCATGATCACCTTTATTCAGAATCTTTTCTCCTCCTTCATTGTCAGTAAATGAAAACCTGGAGCCTTATTATCAATATTAAAAACTTCTTTAATATATACTTCTTCCATCTTACAGACAGGCCATGAAGGTCAGACATCATTTTTTTTCTCACTTGACATATGGAGTCCTTGAAAAGCACCACTTGTTCATCATCGATCTCTGAACATTGTTACAAGCCAGAGGTTGTGCCAGGCATGCACAACTGTGTCTTTAGCCATTTGTTCCAAGCACTGACAACAGTATCTTTCATGCTAAACTCCTTTTGAAAACATTCACACCCATGCCTCTGTTCATGCTCCTAATACACTGTTCAAAAGAGTGATTTTTTAGTATTTGCTCTTTATTTATCTAAGGATACCCTTGTCACACGTTTGAATTAATGAAGTCTTATATTTTTGATGAAAACTTCCGCTACAGGATGAACAGAACTGTTGTGAAGGACTAACAAAATCTTGCAGTTGTCATATAGTCCAGCTTCCCTGCAGTAAGCATGAGTCACTGGTACAAAATGTTTATTAAACCAATCAGAAAAGATGTCCCCGGTTATTTATGCCTTTCTGGTAACATAACAGTGAACTAGTTTGAAATTTGCTTCTTGAAAACAGCAAGGGCCCCAACTTTTGTCCATCATAAAAAGTTTATACTTACACATGCCTGCTACCTAGCACGTCTCAGCACAGTTATTCTGTCCTTGGCATCCTTAATTCGTATAGGGGCTGTCTTATCAGTTGTAGTCAATATCTTTCTGGGACAATAATGTCAAAACAGTTATGTTTTGTCAGCATTACAGAGTTGGTCGGGTATCAGATTTTCATCAGCAATGACCTTTGCAAACTCATAAGTGAATTTCTCCACTACTTCATGATCAACAGATGTTTTATAAATAGAAATCTTGAAAAATTTAATGCCGCATCTTTTCTGAAATTTCTGCAAACACTCTATTAAATATTTATGATTCCCTTCAATTTCCAGTTAATCATGATAGATTTTTGCTTGTTTCATGATCAGCATAACATTGAGTGGTATATATTCACTGTAATACTGATGGATTCACTCTTCCAATAAAAGATGAAGATCTTCATTTTTAGTTTTATGAGTGTTTCTATTTTTCATTAACTCTGTCCATCACTTTCAGCATAAACTTCAACAATGTATACTTTTTTCTTCAGACCATATATGGTGGTCATTCTAATACTATCCTCTTTATAAGATGTTTCACACTCATACCACTGTCCAATTTCCGGAACAGCTTGACTTTCTGTGCTATAAATAAATATAAATGCTTCCTCTTTTTTTAACCTCTTTTTCGCATAGTGATAGCTGCAAGTCTTTTTGACATTTTCAACAGTATCTTTTCACCAGAACAGAGAATAAGCAAAAAACCCACGGTGAGTCATGTACATAGAGCTTGGCCCCATGTGGTGCATTGCAGTAACCTGCCATGGACACATCCAGCCTACACATGAGCCTTTTTATTATTATTATTCTTTGTTGACAAACTTGCATGGGGGAATCTGGCTATATACAGAAAAATATTTCAAAACTCAAGGGGGTTGGGAGGGTAATTTTTCCCTTGGAGGCACTGAATATACTGTGCATTACGTGCCTTCATTTTGACTATGATCCATCCCATAAGATCAGGTGTGGAATTTTCCACTTGTAGCATCATGACTTTCAAAAAGTTTTATATTTTGGAGCATTTTATAATTTGGATTTCTGAATTGGGGATGCTCCATCGGTATATATATAGGTTGGAATACATATATATTACAGCTAATGGAATATATATAGTGTGATGGTTAATACTGTCAACTTGATTCAGTTGAGGGATATGAAGTATTAAGCCTGGGTGTGTCTGTGTGGGTGTTGCCAAAAGGCATGAACATTTGAGTCAGTGGGCTGGGGAAGGCAGATCCACCCTTAATCTGGTGAGCACAGCCTAATCAGCTTCCAGCGAGTATAAAGCAGGCAGAAGAACATGAAAAGGAGAGACAGACCTAGTCTCCCAGCTTACATCTTTCTCCTGTGCTGAATTTTTCCTGCCCTTGAACGCTGGACTCCAACTTCTTCGGTTTTGGGACTCAGACTGGCTCTCTTTGCCCCTTAGCTTGCAGACAGCCTATTGCGGGACCTTGTGATCATGTAAGTTAATACTCAATAAACTCCCTGTAATATAATATAATATAATATAATATAATATAATATAATATAATATAACATAACATAATATAAATCATATTAGTTCTGTCTCTCTAAAAGAACCCTGACTAATACATACAGCTAATGAAAAACAAGATGTTTCCATTAGCTTGTTGTTTTCTATTAGCTCATTGAAGGCAGAAACAATTTCTGACTTATTTCATTCAGGAGACTGCCTAAAATAAGACCTGTAGGTAGTTAAATCCAATTAATGCTGCTGGATGAATGAATAATTGAATATCCAGTACAAGAGTTTCTAGGTTTTTATATAAATCAATTTCTCTCTAGGAATAAATTTTACAAAACATATACAAGACCTGTAAAAAATTGTGAAGCTCTATTAATAGATAACAAAGAAACTTCAGATTCTCTCCAAGACGGGATAATTTAGCCTCTGATCCTAAAACAACCTTAAAACCTGGACAAAAGTATATAAAAAAATGTTTTTAAAGACATAAACATCAGGTAAAGAATTATGAAAAAACAAACTTTAAATATAGATATCCCAGCAAATAAAAATAATCATATTTGGAAAAACATCACAATTTTGCAAAGTCTAATGAATTAATGGAGTGAAAAAGAGACAATATGAACCTCTGTCAGGTCTTGTCCCTCAAAATAATTTAGTATATTGAATCTCAATCTAATCAAGCTTCTAAATCTAAAGGGCAATTTATAGGAAATACGGAGGATATAAGGACACGTAAAATAACACAACAAGAATATAATCAACAAACTGCAGACTGGTAAACCCTCGAAGATCTTTTCTTCAAGAAATAAATTTCAAAGAAAAAAAAAGAAATCCAGGAGAAACAAACTAAAAATTACTTAAAGGCAAATCAACCAATCAGATGTTACTTGCATCTAATCCAAACAAAAACACTAAGCATTAAGTAACCTTTATGAGATATTTGAAACTTTTTTGATATTCAAGACTTATAGTTGGTGTTTGTTTATAATGTGACTGTAGTTATTTTTTATTTTTTATTTTTATTTTTTTTTTATTTTTGAAAGAAAGGAAAAGAGAGGAAAGAAAGTGAGAGTGAAAGAAAGAAAAAAAAAGAATGTACGAGAGAAAGAAAGAGGAAGAAAAAGAGGGAGAGAGAACAGGATTCTTGTTCTACTGCCCAGGCTAGAAT
>CAUYLG010054621.1:0-14455 GCA_963573385.1 Cacajao melanocephalus | reverse complement strand
TCCCCTCCCTCCCATCTCTTCCCTTCTACTCTTCTCCCCTTCCCTCCTTTCCTCTCCCCTTCCCTCCCCTCCTCTCCCTTCCCCTTTCTCTTTTTTCTCTTCTCTTTTCTCTTCTCTTCTTCTCTTCTCTCTCTCTTCTCTTTTGAGACAGGGTCTCACTCTGTCACCCAGGCTGGAGTACAGCGGCATGATCTCAGCTCACTGCAACCTTCACCTCCCAGGTTTAAGCGATCCTCCCACTTCAGCCCCCTGCCCCAAGTAGTCGGGACGCCAGGCGCATACCTCCATACCTGGCTAATTTTTGTATTTTTGTAGAGATGGGGTTTCATCATGTTGCCCAGGCTGGTCTTGAACTTCTGGGCTCAAACAGTCATTCCGCCTCAGCTTCCCAAAGTGCTGGGATTAGAGGCATGAACCACCGCACCCGGCTGTCTTTTCTTTATAAACTACACAGCTTCAGATATTCTTTTACGGCAATACAAATAGACTAAGACATGGATATTTCCTGGGGATTAGGAAGCTGCTGTATTCCAGGCACCCATACATGTCATTGCTGAGCTGCTAGAGGGGCTGCCCCCACCCTACACAATAATCCAGCCCCTAATCCAGCCAGAGCCGCTGACACTGCCAGAGCCAGAATGGCTGTTCCGTTTCTCCAGTCTTCTCATCTCTTCGGTACTTCACTGGCCAGACCCAGTTAAAAACCAGCTGGCCGGAGGACAAGGATGGAAAGTGATGGATTGAGGTCCCAACAGATCCTACATGGAACAGAAATATGTAAGATGATGATCAATAGCATAGATTTCAGACTCAGAGAGGCCTGGGTTTAGGTCTTTTGTGACCTTGGGCAAGTCACCGTCCTGGAGTGAACCTTAGTTTACTCATGTATAAAATAGAAATGATGACATACCCATTTCAGAGTATTGTCGTAAAGGCTCAAGAAGAAAATTATTATAAAGGACTTTAGCAGTGTCCAGCGTCTTCGAAGGGGCTGAACAAATGGCAGCTGCAATTGTGTTCCTTACCATCTTCATCATCATCATCGTCATCACAATAATCTCAATACTGGTAGCCACAACCTTTGCCGCAAGCTGCTAGGCCCCCTTGCATCAGGGTCCCACTGTACCCTTCTAGGGGTAGCCAGGGCTTTCACAGATCTTTTACTAAAACCCCTTTGGACTTTCAAATCATTCTCCAATTTCCACGGAGCTACATTGGTAGCTATGCTTCTAGTCTCCCAGCTGAGAAAATGTGAATAACAAATGCTCCTATGAATTCAGCAACACCTTTGAATGTTCACATCATTTACCAAACAGAAAGATGTACACATACATTTGAAAAATAGATGTCTCTCCTTCTGTGGGAAGCACTGCCTATCTTGTCAGCCGATGATGGGGATGAATGGACTCCTCTCAGGACGCTCCTCCCTGGCCTGGGGCTACCTCCTTCACACTCAGAGCCTGCCCGCTTGTGTGTGGACTCCCGAGGTGAAGGACAAGGTCCCCGTCATGGCTGACAAGGCCCCGTATGGTCTGACTGCATGCCTTGTCCATCTCTCCCTCCTCATTTTTCCACTTAGCCCCTTGTTTTCTGTTCTTTAGCCATCCTGGCCCTCTTTCAGTTCCTGAACATACCCTGCTCCTTCCTCTCATTTCAAGGCCTTTTTACGTTCTTTTACCTCTGCCTGGAATGTTCTTTCCTGTATTTTTTAATCTTATTACTTCAGACTCATCCCCCTGGTCCAGGTGGGATATTTTTGGTTGTAAGAGACTAAAAACCAGACCCAAAATGACTTAAGCAAAAGCAGAAATAAAAAGTCCAAGCATAGTTCTGACTTCAGGTATGTCTCTACCAGGGCTTAACCACTGATATCCACATTCATTAACTCTGGATTGGCTCATGTGCCCATCTCTAAGCCAACTGCTATGGCTGGGGAAGCGGTACATGCTAAATATCCCTCTCAGATAAGTTGAGTTAAAGAAAGTCAGGTACAGTTCTAAGAAGGATGAGTGGGTGCTGGTCATGAAGTCAGCTATCCGCTCATGTCTCACTCAGTTCAGGGAAGTGCTCTTATGCTCACTCTCCCCTCTCCAAGATTAAGTTGGTCCCTACAGTGATACGCACTCAGAGCTTCTGGCACGTCACAGCACTCATCATCTTGTAATTATACTCTTGTGACATTGAATGATGTCTGCTTCCTGCACCAGATTATGAGCTGCGTGAAGTCTGGGTCTGTTTTGTCATCACTATATTCTCAGTGATGGAAAAGGCACTCAAAAAAGAGTACGCATTTTAAGGGATTCATCTGGGACCCCGGCTGTGACTAGGCCCAGCCTCCTGCCTTGACTTTTCCAGCTGCACTGCCAGGAAGGACAGAATCCTCCCCTCCCAAGTCTTCTCTTCAAGCAGGCTTGGGGACACCTCCCCTGACAAGAGAATGACAATTTTCCCATGGGACCTGGCAGGCCTGCGTCCCAGAACTTGGAGTGAATGATTCAGGCGAGCAGAAGGGACTTGAATCAGGAGGGGAGCCAGGGAGAAAAGGAGGGTCCCTTTGGATTAAGAACTTTAAAAAGAGTGATTCATGATCATTGCGGCTGACATTTAAAAAGCCTCAAATACTTCTGGTAGCCACTGTGCTGCCCTGGGAATGACGCAGCCCTCAGTTGCTCTGGGGTAGATTGTATTTCATTTTCTGCTTCTGAAGTATCAGTGATGTTTGGCTCCTTGGTTTCCCATATTTAATTATTGCCAAAGCTTATTTTCACAGGAGCTCTTACATAATGGAGACATTCGGGGTTTTGGTGTCAGGCAGGCCACGGTTGGCAGACCTGACTTTGCCATCTGCTACAAGACCAAGGACAAATTACTTAACCTCTCTGTCTCCATTTCCTCCCCAATGAAGTAAGGATGCGAATGCCAACCTTGCAGGGATCTGGGGAGATTTAGATGGGGATGATTCTGTGCAGTGTAACCTCCAGGTTTAGCCAAAGCTGTGGTGGGATGGTAGAAAGCAGGGGAAGAAGCATGTCTTATGTGAGGGAGGAGAATGGGGAAGCCAGCAGGGCCCAGGTATCTCTTTGTCCTACCCTGGTGTAGGTGTTAGTCTGAGTCCTCAAGAGAAAGTCTTGGGCTCTTTGTCTAGATGTAGACTCTGGAAGACACAGGGCACAAGTGGCCCAGCTTTAGGACGTAGGAGACAATGTGGAAGGTGGGTGTGCTGGGGAGTAGGGGTTGTGATAGAGGTGGAGGGTGGCCAACCAGCCTCATATGCCTAGGACTGAGGGGATTCCCACACACGGGACTTTCAGCGTTAAAACTGGGAGAGTCTTGGACAAACCAGGGATCAGTTGGTCCCCTGGACATGTGCTATTTCCCCACTGGGGCCTGAAACCCAGAGGAACTTTCGGGGCCCCAGCCTTCCCAGCACAAGGAGTCAGTGCCTGGGTCCCAGCGATTAACATGGTATGGGCCTCAGGGCAGGGACAGTGATGAGGTGATCTCATTATCTCCCCTTAGACACCCCCAGATATAACAGGGCGACAGCTCGTTGGAGGCTGGAGGCCTGTGTTAGTAGATAGAGGAAGAGTCAGACACACGTGGGTTCCGATCACTCCAGCAATCCCAGGTGAGGCCTGGATGACCTGGGTTCTGTATGAGCGCCAGCACAGTACTTAGTACTCACTGTGATTTCTGTTATTTTATTTTCCAATTGACTGTTTCTAGAACACAGCAGCAGTGACACATACTTTTTTACTTCAAATCTGGCCACTTTAGAGAAATCTTTTGTCTTAATAACTTTTGAGTTAATTCCCAAGTATCTTTGGCATAAAGTCATGTCACCTGCAACTAATGCTAACTGTTATCTCCAGTCCCAACATCTGCGCTCTAGTTTCTACGTCATGTCTCATCGCACTTCTCAGAACATCTCGACAATTTTAGATAATGGCAGTGACGGTTGTTGCTCCTCATTTTCTTTCTAATTCCATTAGTTTTGTTCCAGTAAAGTATTTCTTGCTCTTAGGATACTCAAAAGTACACCTGCCAAATCCCAGCCCTGAGGAGTGTTTTGGTGCTTCATTATTAAGTATCTTGAAGGCTCTCAGTTGGAAATAAATGCCCTTCATTTATTAAAGAAGCGTCCTTCCATTTTTAAGAGTATTTGAAAAGAATGAGTTTAGTGTTTTATTAAGGACATCAGCTCTGGCTCTAAAAAAAAAAAAACAAAAAACCCTGTGTCCTTATCTGTAAAATGAGCTGAGAGGTATGGAGCAGCAGCAAAAATAATAGTAACCACTTCACAGAGCTGTTGAGGGTTAAATGAGCGAACTCGTGCAAAGTGCCTGGCAGGGAGTCCAGCAGCATCAGGCTGGCAGGTGTCATCGCTGTCACGGGTCCCATCCCAGGCTGCCCTGACACATTGTTCCCCTCCTCCATGCTAGGAGACCCTGGGCTTCTCCCCTGATCCTCCCCTAAAAATGCGTGGCCAGTAGGGATCCCAGCCACCTTTAGCCAAGTGCTCTTTTGGAATTTGGCTGAAAGCCACAGGCTGGGCAGTTGGGAGGCTGGATAGATTGGGATGGAGACCCCCAGGGAAAGGCCAAACGCTGGAGGACCTTGGGTGTCCTGGCTGTGCCCATCCAGCTGTGGGACCTCAGCACATCCCTGGGCCCCTGGGCAGCCTGTTTCTTGAGGAGATAGTCTCTGAGGCCTGGCCCACCCGCTGGGTCAGGGCACAGTGGGGAGAGAACTCTTGTTATTATAATAGATAACAACATGGCTTGCTTGAGCAGACCCTGTGAACTTCTCCAGTGCCACCACATTACTCTCACACACTCCCACACTGCTTCTCTACGTGCACCTAAATGGTACACTTTTTAGGAAGAAGGGGATGGGCAGGACTAGCTGAATAATGTGTGGAGCCCATTGCAAAATGAAGTGTTCGGGGCCCTTTATTCAACAGTTTAATAATCTTTATTCAACAAATTAATAATTTCAGGCCGGGCGTCATGGCTCACTTTGGGAGGCTGAGGCGGAAGGATTACTTGAGGCCAGGAGTTTGAGACCAGCCTGGACAACATAGTGAGAACTCATGTCTATATTTTTTTTAAAAAATTCAAGATTGTGACATCAGAGCATTCAACCAAGAGTAAGACCCTTCTGGACATAGGCCCTGTGACTGCACAGGTTTCACACTCATGAAACCAGTCCTTAGGGTAAGAACAGACACCCCCAGAATACTACCTGTTAACTTAGGACAAGAAACTTCCTTGCTGTGGTGGAAACCACCAGTGTAGTCATGGGCTTGTGAAGGTGGAAGCCTGGGAATCCCAAAGGCCTTGGTTTCATTGTGACAGAAAACCACATCAGGAAAGTCAAGCTGTCAGGACTGTGAGAGTGCTGGTGGCATCTGGGTCCATGTTGCTGAGTTCATCTTGACCTTCCTGTATTTTGGGTAGGAGAGCCCCTAAGCCGCTAAGTATCTACCTTTCCTAAGCTCAACAAAGTTGGGTTTCTGCCATTTATAAATACAGCAGTGTTGAGAATATGGACTTTATCCAGTAGGTGGGAGAGGATTTGATCCCTTGCCTGGTGGGAGGCGGGAGTGGAGGCAAGAGGAGAGGGTGTGTGGGGTGGGCACTGGGGACAGAGCCCTTTGTTGGAAGGTAAGTCTGAGACTGTGTCAGTTAATAAGGTCATTTTAAGAAAGGGAGTCCATGTTGAGGTGTTAATCCAGGGCTCCAGGTGAACTACAAAAAGTGAGGTCTGGAGGGAGATGGATGCCAGTGCGCACCTGAACTCTGGGGTTCTACTCCTCTCTATTCTGGCCTGGGGCTGCTTCCTCCTCATAGTTTCGCTTAAGGGTGGTCACTTAGTCCCTCCCTTATCTAAAGAAGGCTGGAACATTCCAAGAACACTTTACTAAAGGCTTGGGAATACCAAGGGAAGTAAAGATAAGGGGGCCTATGAATCTGGAGATGACCAAGAGAGGCCTTATATCTGGGGCTGGCTGGACCACTCTTTTCTAGGGGCAGAGAGGGCATCCAGGGAGTTCTCCTTTTTAGTCTCTGAGCTTCTGGCGGCCTCTCTTTCATTTCTCCTCATCCCTTCTGGAGCTGAGGGGGTATCGGGGGCAAAATACCTTTAGATCAAGCAAAATTCCACCTTTAGGAGTTCATCCTACAGAAAAAGTTACATTAGCGGATGTTCACTGTAGCTGTGATATTGTAATAGCTGTGCATGTGCAAATGTGTGTAATATATTTTATGCAGAAATAGGTCTGGAAGCATACAGTCCAAATTGTTAACAATAGTTACCTCTACGGAAGGAAGGGAGTGGGGAAGGAAGAGAGACTTTCCTCTGCCTCTGTGCATTTCGTATACTTCTGCTTATTTTGGATTTTTTTCTTTACTATTTTCCCAGTATGTATTCATGTGTATAATTATAAAATGTGTAATTTAAAAATAATGAAAATTTAAAATCATATTATACAAAATTTGGAAAGTTGGAGAAAAGAACATGAAGTCAGATGCCCTAGATTTGTAGGGCTGTTCATCCTCATGATAATTTCATTTCTTCCACCAGTTTTCAGCAGTCTGAGGGCAGGACTGGAAGAAGGTGATGTTAAGTTGACCCGGCAGAAGGCAGCTAAGGCACAGGGGCTTGGTTGTTGTTCTAGGCATTTGACATCAGTGAACCCGTGTACTCTCTGAGGTAGATATTAGTCCTAGGTTTACAGTGGAGGACAGTGGGTGGGAAAGATGAAGTCAAGGTCTAGGTGATGACAGAGCTGGGATTCAGACCTCAGGGTGTGGAGCCCTCCCACTTGTGGCTGCCTCCCAGCATGGCTCAACGGGGAAAGACGAGGAAAGGAAGACAGAGAACTGCGTGCAGGTGGCACAGTCTTTGAATGGCTGACCCCTGGCTGGAGACCCAGGTCAAGCCAGGAGGGAGGACTGGCTGCATAGAGGCTCAGCTTTAGTGGAAGAGGTGTGGAAGCAGAGTAGGTTTGGATTTTAGACAGGCAAAGCTGTGAGGAACCCGGTATCTGCATGCCTCTAATGAACTGGTGAGGGGGGCCACGAGGACTAAGGAGTCTCCTGGGAAAGGACTGACCTGTAAGCCACAAATCTGTGGCAGTCCCAGGGGGAGAAGAGACGCGGGGCCTAGCAGTTTGGTTTATCTCCTTTCCCAGCCCCACTAACCTCATACATGTGTCCTGGGAGTAAGAATTGAAGCAGACATTCAGCTACAAGTCTGAGCCTTGTGGAAGTCAAGCAGCTCGGGCTGGGTGTAGATGGATTCAGGCAGCTGGTGAAACGGGTTCCACTTCGTGCCACGGAATAGTGAGGCTGGACATGGCTGGTGTGGTGGAGGCAGCCTCCCTTCACCAGGACTGGGATTGCTCATGAGCTCTCTAGACACCTGGTAGGGATAGGATTCTTTGCAGGGCCTGGGAGTGATTTAGTGGGTGGCACACGCCAGTGAAGTTTGGGTTACTTCTGTCAGTGTGACCCATTTTCTGTCCAGTGTCACAGGGTAGAGAAGTGTTCAGGGACCTCAAGGCGCAGGTTAGAGCCAGGGGAGGAGGGGTGGGGTGGAACTGATGTTCGGTGGTGGGAGCTGAGAGGAAGGGCTTGTGAACTCCTGGAGTGTCCCAGGCTGAGGCTCTGAGTATGAGAAAAAGTGGGCTGAGACTCCAGAGGCAGGCGGATGACTCTTACCTTTCCTATCTGCTTCTGCGTCGTTCATAGCCCCAGGTCTCTAAGTCTAGGGTCCCAAAATTGCGGAGCTGGAAATCAGTTACAGCTTTCTGGGAACAGAGAGGGTAAGTGACTAGCTCAGAACAGCACAAGGCAGTCCAGGGGGCCAGCGAGGTGTGGGGCGGGGCACATGGGGCTTTTCAGGTCAGCTAATCCCCCAGCCCCAGTCCCCAACCCCCTCATTTAGTGCATGGCCCAAGAACTAACGGGAGGCGGGACGCCGGAGGTCTTGCCTAGGAGGGAAGAGCTAAGAGGGCTGGAGCTGCCTGGAGCCACAGAAGCGGCAAGGTCAGCGCCGGGAGTTGTCAAGGCCGGACTTCTCCGCAGGACGGGGAGGAGAAATCGCGCTTTAAACTTCCATGAACTCCGGTGGTTCAAAGCATTTTCTCCATGAAGTATCCTTAATGTACAGAGCTCCAGATTTTACCTGGAAAAAAGACCTCTTAAAATTGCAGAGCAAAGGCAGGAAAAAAGTCTACAATTTAGGCGGAATAAAGAATGATGTTAAAAATCTTTTCCTTTGGTTTTCAAGACATCTTCATCGAGCCAGTAGTACTTTTATAAGGCACAGAGGCATAAATATTAATATTGCTTAATGTGCTTAAACTGGCCAGTTTGGCCAGTAACATGCTCTCAGGTTACCCGGCTCGGGCTAGGAATATCGAGGCTCCGGGGACCGGGCACCTGAGCCTGTGCAGCAGTCCCAGCGCGACAGTAGGGACTCCAGCCCACAGCACGCCTCCGGGTCTTTACTGTAGCCGGGCCCGAGGAGGGAGTGGCGGCCTTTCTGGGTCGCTCCAGGGCCACGCTAGGAAAGGTGTGGACGGTGGGAGAGGAAAGGAAGGGGCCGGGGGCATCGCGCCAGTCTCCGCGGACTCGCGGCCCAGGGAGGACGGGAGGACTGGCGGGGGTCCGAGGTGGCCCGCAACAGGGTATGTGATGGACGCCCAGGGGCGCCGCCCTCCAGCTGGCGGGGGAGGAGCCCCAGCCACCGAGAAGTGACTGGCCCAAGCTCACTCTGCAAACTGGTGGCAGTGGGCGTGTCCGGCGCGTCTGGGGTCCTTTAGGGTCCCAGGCCTGAACTGCGTACGCCCCTTCTTCTGGCTCTGCCTTTGGGGTCTTGGACGCCGGACTGAGCCTTTGGTTAAGATGACAGGAGGTTGGGCGCCTGCGGCCTGTCCCGAGCTGTAGCTTTGGGGCCGCCCCGGTGCCTGTGCAATCCGAGGCGTGGCGCGCCAGGTTTTGGCGTGCGAGGGTGCGCACGTGGACTGCGGCTACTCGTGGACGCCCAGGCCCCACCCACCCGGGACTCGGCGCGCGGCGCCCTCGATTGACTTTCACCACCCCCAAAGGAGGTCCTTCTATCGGCCTCTTTTCTGGGTAACAGCTCCAAGGCTCACACGTGGTGACCCCACCCAGGTCACGCAGCTAAGTTATGGAGCCGGAATTCGAAGTTGTCGGTCAGGGTTCTGGTGGCCTCGGGCCGGAGGTGGCTATGTGTCCCTGGGCAAGTCCCTTTCCTTCTCTGGGTAGTCTAGCCCGGCGGCGCGCGGGTCGTGGCCGCGCATGCTCAGTTGCGGGCGGCGCCCGGAGAGGCGGCGGGCGCTCCAGCTGCTTTGCATTGACGCCAGCACCCGCTGGAGGTCACCGCTGGGGGCTGGGCGCGGCGCGCTGCCGGCAAAACCCGGCCCGGATCACGGAGCCGCACAGCCCGCAATTCCCGAGTGCGCGCAGCCGTTTTTGCGCCTCTCGACGGTGCGGCCTCAGGCCCCGCGGGAGCCGACTTGCTTCCCTCCCTACCCCGGCGGACGTGGCCCGGCCGCCCCGAGGGGCTTTCCTTGGACCCCGCGCCTCAGCCCACGCGCCTCAGCCCCGGCCAGCGAGAGCGTCTAAGCTAGCCTTGCCCTCACCGGCGCTCGGCCTGGGGGCTCTTTTCAGCGAGGCGGCGGCCCAGCGGGCGGAGCGGCGTGGGTGTCCACAGCTAGGCGGAGTCCGGGGCCAGGGAGGCGGCGGCGGCGGCGGGAGCGGGAGCAGGACCGGGCGCGGCTGGGAGCTCGCCTCCTTCGGGGGTCGCGCCGCAGCTCGGCGAGGGCGGCGTGGCGAGGGCGGCGTGGACTCAGCCGCTCCCGGGTAAGGAGAGCGCAAATCTCCTCCCCCGTATTTCCCCGGAAGCGCGGTCGAGAAGAGCGCCGCGATGTGAGGGAGGCGGCCGGCGGCTCCCGCCTCAGGAAGGGCATGTTCGGAGGGGCGGCCGCGGCGCGCCACCCGCCTCAGCGCCCCCTCCCCGCCGCCGCCGCCGCCGCCGCAGCGCCCTCACCGTGATAAAAGGGGCGGCCGCGCTTCCTGACTCGAGTCCCGCGCTCGCCGCCGCCCGCCCAGGCGGCGATGACACGGCGCCCGCGGCGGCCCCTAGGCGCCGGGCGGGCCGTTTGCTGACCGGATCGCGGCTGCCCGCCAGCGTGTCTGCGGCGCCGCCGCCAGCATGGGTTGCGCCCCGAGCATCCACATTTCCGAGAGCCGGGAGGCGCACCACGGCGGCAAGGAGGCCGAGGACGCGCCTGGCCCCGCGGCACCGCCGCCGTCGTCTGGCGGGCCGCACCTCCCGCAGGGCCAGAAGACGGCCCCGTTGTCCCGGACCCGCGGCGCCGGCCTCGCGGAGTCAGAGCCTCGCGACGGCAGAGGCAAGAAGGTAAGGGGCGCCGGGCACTCTGGGGCCGCCTTGAAACTCGGGCCGGCCGGGCGGCAACTTTCCCGCAGGGGACGGGCGGGGTGCGCCTGGGGCCGCGGTGCCCTCTTATCCGGCTTTGGATGGCTTTGACGGACGCCAGCCACCGCCTTGCCGGGGCAGCGTTCAAAGAGGACTGAACCCGATCCCGCGACCCTGATTCATAGGGTTGCGATTAGGACGCCGCCTCCGCCGCGGCGTCGGTTCCTTGCACACATCCGACGCCCGGAGCGGCGGGGCCAGCTGTGAACTTGACTGAGGCGCTTGCATCAATTTCCTCTCCAAGAGTGGGTATTACAGGGAACCCCCGTGATATTCTAGCGCGCCCCTGCAACGTTAAATCAGTATGAACTTTGTTCTTTTCCTGTGGTAGAAAGGGAAGGACGACTGGCCTCGCCACTCTTTTCCCTCCGTCAGCTTTGCACAGGCAGTTGCAATTTACCATTTTCTTCGGGACTATTAGAATGTAATCTGGAACATCAGCTTTGCTTCATTGCACATGTATTTGAGATCCACGTTTATTAGTATACATACTGTATTTAAAGCATGTGTAATTAGAAAATACTATGAGATGCGCTTTTTGAAGCATGCAGGAGGACAAAGTTTATCTTTTATTAAGCAAACTTACTGGGACATTTTGTGACTGTTTGGGGTTTTTTGTTTTGTTTTTTACATTGCGTGTCATCTCCAGCGCATATTGCCTTGGCTTATGTTTGTCAAAGTTTCTGGGCTTAGTCTTTGTTAAGGTTTCCTAAAGGAAAGATAAAAAGTAAAAAGAAAAATGTGATCATTAAGGCACGCAGCTGCAGCTTTCCAGTTCTCTGATTTCAGAATTTAAAGCTGGAACTCATGCGTTGGTTTGTGTTTTATTTTTTTTTTTAATTAAATTCCAAATTTCTGTCAACTTGTACGGATGGTTTATGTTTTATTAAACCAGTTTTTTTAAAAAAAGATTTCGTGCAGGGCTGCAGATTGTTGGCTGTCATCCATCTCATCACGACCAGTTTTTAAAAGTAATTTGCAAAATTTTCTTGATTTTTCTTGCTGAGAACTGCCGAACATCCCAAGTTTGAGGGATATAGTTCGATGTACTTTCTGTCTTAAATTTCTAGCAGTCATCGTGGTATTTTTCTGTATGAAAAGGGAAAGTCTTTTTCAGTGTTGCATAACATAGTTGAAGTGATTTCCCTACCCTTCCCATACCCTAAGTGAAAATTCAGCTTTGTTCTTATTATCAGAAGCTGAATTCCTTCTCCTATAGATTCTTTGAAGAAACCTCTGATGGTTTAGACTTGTTAACTCAAGCTGCTGTTAGTATCAATATTAAGCTGAGTGTTAAGCCTACTTAACTGGCTTTAATAAAGCATTACACAGGTGAATATGGAAACTTTAACAGCTTTCAGGTTTTCAGTCCAAATCTAACATTGGTTACTTTGCAAACTAATGTGATACTTTCAGATTACCAAAGTCGCCCTTGGCTCTTGTCTCTTATAGGCCTTTTTTTTTTTTTTTTTGTAGTGGCCTGAGTGTCCTAAAAGTCACCTAGGTGTCTCGTAAGCCTCCCTGGTGCAGCAGCAGCTGCTTGCTCTTGTGCTATCACAGTGCTTGTAGGTCCCTGAATTTATAAGTACCTACTTCAACCATTCTTCCCTATTGGCAGACCATTGTCTTGTGCTGGAGGCCCAGAAAATACATTCATCCTTAAAGTGCCTAACCTGGTGGCATACACATAGTAGGTGATAAATAAATATTTATTGATTTTTAAAAAAATTTTTAACCAAATGATGAAACTTTTCAGTTATTGGAATTTGATTTCATGTAGCCTCCTATACAGACTTCAAAATAATAGTATTTCCAGAGCAGAAGTCTAATTGTAAATTATAACACCACAACCACAGAAAGAATGGTCCCATACTTGTTATTCATGAACTGTACGTGTTGATATCACATCTCATTTACATATTTTTGCATTTAGGCATGTCAGATAATAGAGCAGAGGTAAATGTCAGCATTTTTTCTAGTCTAATATTTTTTCTTTAAGGGAATGAATCCTTTTAAATTAAGGTATTGTATTCTGGGAATTCATGTTTACAGAAGGTAAACTAGTAATTTAGCAAAATCATATAATTTTAGTTCCTTTATATGAACATCTCAGGATGCAATTTAATTCATTACAAAGTTTCTTTATTAAAAATGCGGTAAGTCAGCATATTTTTAAGTGAATTTCAATAAGAAATCCATTGGGGGACGCCTTTATGGTTCTACAGCATTTAGTAAGTACCAGTTTATCAGTGTGGGTGGGAGATTGATAACTAATTGCATTTTCAGGTTAAGCAGTGTATACCCTGCGTGAAAGTGTATCTTGCATGTGTTTCAGGGAGCAATATGTGGATTATTAATAAGTATTGCATGAGAAAAGAGTTCCATAGTCTAGTAAGTTTTTGGGAAACACAGGTTGAATATCCCTAATCAGAAAATGAGAAATGTTCCAAAGTGTGTTTTGAGTGCTGACATGATGCTCCAAGGAAGTGCTCATTGAAGCATTTTGGAGTTCAGATTTTCAGATTAGGGATGCTGAACTGGTAAATATAATGCAGCTATTCCAAAAGCCAAAAAAAAGAAAAAAAATCCAAAATTAAAAACACTTCTGGTCTCAAGTATTTGGGAGAGAGATATGTAGCCAATACTGGCTCAGCCTAAGTTCAGCAGAGTTCTTTTATGCAGGACTTGTCAGAGAAGCTAATTTCTGAAAATAATCTGTGAGTCTCCAAGTGGTTTTTAGAGTGTGCAACATTTCCTAAACTTGTTTGATTATGGAGTCTTTTTCTTGAGGTATATGTCAGGCAGGCCAAATGTTAAGACCTGATTTTTTATGTGAGATACCAATATTCAAAGTACAAGAAATATACTTAACAGTAAAACTCAACCAATATAATTTGCTCCTTAATGATTCCAAAGGTATTTCAGATCTTGTAATACATTAGGTTGTGTTGTCTGTATGAACTTATTTAAGTATTACTAAAAATACCTTCTGGCTGTTTATTCATTTCAGGAGTTAAAGTTTATGTGGTTATAGATAATGAATGCTGTGTTCATTTTGAACACTTAGAGTTTTGTTTATTTTTAATCCGTGTGAGCTTTAACTGTAACATTTTAATATTTTCTTGCCAGTCTTTGGATTTACCCCATTTCCTCTTTCCCCATCCAGGGCTTAAGTCGCCCTTGAAAGATTTGCGTGTAGTGTTAGAGACCCTGTGCTCACCCCCAACCTTCCTTTTTACAAACACCCACTGCACTGCTAATGACTGATGCTCCCCCCACTGCCACTAATCGGCTCTGTGAGATGGCAGTCATGTTTGTTTGTTTACTGCTGTATCCCCCAGGCCTAGCGCACAGTAGGCCTTCCATAAACATTTGTTGAATTAGAGAATTTTGTGAACTACGGTGTAGAAGTTGAAAATCCACGTAAACCATGGAAGGTAGAAATAGAAACCAGTTTTTACTAGAGGAGAGGCTGTAAAATTTGGATTTGGTTTTGTAGAAATCTCTGGTTATTACTCTTCAGAGCACTGTACCCAGGGAATAATATATTTCTACCCTGGTGAGCAGAGTGGATTTCCCTATAAAGAAAGATTTAAGAGGTGAGTGCAATGGTTCATGTCTATAACCCCAGCACTTTGGGAGGCCAAGGCAGGAGGATTGCTAGAGCCCAGGAGTTTGAGATCAGCTTGGACAACATCTCAAGACTCCATCTCTACCTAAAAATAAAAAAATTAGCTGGGCATGGCGGTGCACAGATACTTGGGGTGCACAGATACTTAGTCCCAGATACTTGGGAGGTTGAGGCAGGAGGATCACTTGAGCTAAGAAATTCCAGGCTGTCATGAGCCGAGATCGCATCACTGCACTCCAGCCTGGGCAACAGACAGAAACCCTGACTCAAAAAAAAAAAAAAAAAAAAAAAAAA
>CAUYLG010054620.1:0-31020 GCA_963573385.1 Cacajao melanocephalus | reverse complement strand
GGGTTGCTCTTCTTGAGGAATATCTTTGTGGTGTTCTCTGTATTTCCTGGACTTGAATATTGGCCTGCCTTGCTAGGTTGGGGAAGTTTTCCTGGATAATATCCTGGAGAGTATTTTCCAGCTTGGATTCATTCTCTTCGTCACATTCAGGTATACCTATCAAACGTAGATTAGGTCTTTTCACATAGTCCCATATTTCTTGGAGACTTTGTTCATTCCTTTTTACTCTTTTTTCTCTAATCTTGCCTTCTCATTTTATTTCATTGAGTTGATCTTTGACCTCTGATATCCTTTCTTCTGCTTGGTCAATTCGGCTGTTGAAACCTGTGCATGCTTCGTGAAGTTCTCGTGTTGTGTTTTTCAGCTCCATCAATTCATTTATATTCCTCTCTAAGTTGTTCATTCTCGTTAGCATTTTGTTAAATCTTCTTTCAATGTTCTTAGTTTCTTTGCATTGGGTTAGTACATGTTTTTTTAGCTCACAGAAGTTTCTTATCATCCACCTTCTGAAGCCTGATTCTGTCAGTTCATCACACTCATTCTCCGTCAGGCCTTGTTCTCTTGCTGATGAGGAGCTGCGATCCCCTGTAGGAGGAGAGGCATTCTGATTTCGGTTGTCCTCAGCCTTTTTGCACTGGTTTCTTCCCATTTTTGTGGATTTATCTTTGTAACTGCCGACTTTCAGATTGGGTCTGAGTGGACGTCCAGCTTGTTGGTGATGAAGTTTTTTCTGTTTCTTAGTTTTCCTTCGGTGGATGCCCCTTCCCCACAGAGGTAGGCCTTCCCGGGTTCAGCTGTGCTTACTGTGAAACTCTCAGTTTTCAGCGCTTCCAATTGCTGTTCTCCTTGTGGGGATGGGACCAGCCGAGCCCGACTCAAAGGGCACCCAGTCCTGTATACTCCGCACTGAGAAGTGCCGCACCGCGCCGGCCAAAAGAGTCACGCTGGCGACCCATGTGGCTCCTCTGCTGCATATCGCCCGGTTTGTGGGCAACAAAAATTCATCTGAAATTGTGGCGTCCACTCACTCTCTGCGCTTTCACTGGGAGCTACAATCCTGAGCTGTTGCTAATCGGCCATCTTGGATCTCTCCTCTTTTTTTTTTTTTTTAAAGAGAGAGTCTTGCTCTGTTGCCCAGGTCTGGAGTGCAGTGGCTTGATCTTGGCTCACTGCAACCTCTGCCTCTCAGGTTCAAGCAATTCTCCTTCAGCCTCCTGAGTAGCTGAGATTACAGATGCCCATCACCATCCTTGGCTAATTTTTGTATTTTTAGTACAGACCAGATTTCACCATGTTGGCCAGGCTGGTTTTGAACCTCAGACCTCGGTGATCTACCCAGCTAGGCCTCCCAAAGTGCTGGGATTACAGGTGTGAGCCATCGTGCCTAGCCTACTTCATTTTTTAACAGTTCTCTCCTTTTTGTAGTTCTCTTTTTGTATGTTTTATGATGGACATACTAATTTGATATAGCAGTTCATATGAATAATTCATAAATAGCTACATATTAGTGCATTAGGGGTATATGCTGAAAATATTTTTACTGCTAAGTGTATGTGGCAAAACTGTTTGATGCTCACTGGTCTACAGGAACTTTCCCATGGGTGGGCAAGGGGACTACCTAAGAATGTGAACTGATGCACTGACTGGAAAACTAGGAACTCACCTAACTGTCCATCAACAGAGGAATGATCAATGATCAGCTGGAGTATATTAAAGCAATGGAATACTACACAGTGGTTTAAATAGATGGATAAGAGCTACATGTATCAACATTGGTAAATATGTATATATATATATATATATATATATATATATATAGATTTTTTGTTTTTTTTTTTTGAGACAAAGTCTCACTCTGTGGCCCAGGCTGGAGTGCAGTGGCACAATCTTGGCTCACTGCAACCTCTGCCTCCCAGGTTCAAGCTATTCTTCCTCAGCCTCTTGATTAACTAGGATTACAGGCATATGCTACCACACCCAGTTAATGTTTGTATTTTTTAGCAGTGATGGGGTTTCACCATGTTGGTGAGGCTAGTCTCGAACTCTTGACCTCAGGTGATCCATTCGCCTTGGCCTCCCAAAGTGCTGGGATTACAGGCGTCAGCAACTGTGCCCAGCCCAACATGGGTGAATATTTTAAACTACATTGAATGAAAAAGCACATTGCAGAATGAAAAGTACAACATGTACAACAATGTGATATACTATGGATACATCCATATGTTGTAACATGTATTACATATGTAGTAATGTGTACTATGTTCAGAAACATTCAAGAGGAAGATAAACACCAAATTCAGGAATAGTGGTTACAGCGGGAGAGATAGGGAAGAAAGTGAGGCTGGACAAAGGGCTTCAAACATGCTTTAGTTCTTTTAAAAAAAGATACAAAGTAAATAAATACAATAGCTCAAAACTAGTCTCCTTGAGTTCTCCTCCTCAGTGACAACCATCCTCACACAACCCTGGTGTATCTTTCCGGAGATATTCTATGCACATGCAAGGATACATATGTACATGTATCCCCCACTCCACCTTCTTTTTAACTAGTGATGGTGGCAAACATTCCACATTGTTGAATTGCCTTTTTTTTTTTGAGACAGAGTCTCACTCTGTCAGCCAGGCTGGAGTACAGTGGTTCAATCTAGGCTTACCACCTTCGCCTCCTGGGTTCAAGCGATTCTCAAACCTCACCCTCCTGAGTAGCTGAGATTACAGGCGACTGCCACCAAGCCCAAATTTTTGTATTTTTAGCAGAGATGGGGTTTCACCATGTTGGCCAAGCTGGTCTCGAACTCCAGACCTCCAGTGATCCACCCTCCTCGGCCTCCCAAAGTAAGGGGATTACAGGTGTGAGTCACCGCCCCAGCTGAGCTGCGCTTTTTAAACAATGTATCTTAAACTTTGATACATGTCAGTGCATAAAGAGCTTCTTTGTTTCTTTTTCTCGCTCTGTAGCCCAGGCTGGAGAGCAATGGCATGATCTCGGCTCACTGCAACTTCTGCCACCTGGATTCAAGCGATTCTCCTGCCTCAGCCTCCGGAGTAGCTGGGATTACAGGCGCTCGCCACCATGCCCAGTTAATTTTTGTATTTTTAGTAGAGATGGGTTTCACCATATTGGCCAGGCTGGTCTTGAACTCCTGACCTCAGGTGATCCACCTGCCTTGGCCTCCCAAAGTGTTGGGATTACAGGCATGAGCCATGGCGCCCAGCCTGTCTCCTTAACTTTAAAATGTGGACAATAAAAGCGTCTCCTCACAGAGCTGTAGGGAGGATTACAAGAGATAACTCATGAAAAGCTCTTGGCACAGTGCCTGGCAGAGAGTGGTGTAGACTCCTCAAAGAATAGTCCCGTGCACGCGTTGAATCAATGAGTGAGAGGAAGAAATGACTTGAGGTTGCCTGTTTAATTACTGAGTGCCTACCACGTGTCCTGTACAGCGATGAGCACAGCACCGTGAATGCAGAGAAGCCACCGCAGCACGCCCTAGTGTTCTTAACACAGACTGCAGAGAATCAGGGAAGGTTTTTTGCAACCTGAATTTTGACGGGGAAGGGCTTGTGGGGTGAACGTGGTATCCATCGGTAGCGACGAGGGTATTCCGGGCGGTCAGGAGGTTCCTGCTCCACAGCTGTGTGGGAGTGGGCGGTTCAGCATCCCCCGGCCTGCGGGGAAGGCAGCTCGGTCGGGTAGAGGAAGCGCTGGAATCCATGCTCAGCTTCAGTCCGGTAAGCTGCGCGACTTTGGCCAAGTTACTGAATGTCTCTCTACTTCCCCGACTATAGAGAGTCTGTTAAGAATACTCACATGCTGGGGAGGAGGCGGGGAAACAGGGAGGGGTGGGTGTCGCCGGAGGGAAGGAGGGAACCGAACAGCGTCGTCCTGAGAGGAGTGAGGGCAGCAAAATGGCGGACTGCTTCTCCCGCTTCTACGAGGACCTACACTTCCCGAGTAATCACTTTGATCAGTATGAGGAAGGACACTTGGAAATTGAACAAGCATCACTTGACAAGCCTATAGAATCGAAATTTCCAAGGAAACTATATTTCTTATATTGATGGAAATGTATGGAAAGCATACAGTTGGACCGAGAAACTAATTCTCAGTGAACATTATTTGACTGAATTGCATAAGGATTCATTTGAAGGCCTGCTATCCTTCCAGTATTTAGATTTATCATGCAATAAAATACAGTCTATTGAAAGACATACATATGAACCACTACCATTTTTACAGTTTATAAATCTTGGTTGCAATTTACTCCCAGAACTGAGCTTTGGAACATTTCAGGCCTGGCACTCTCCTCCTCCTCAGTGAAGAGCCTCATAAATTCCCCTTCAAAAGGGGCTTTTTCATATTTAGGAGACTTGAGTCCTTTTCCAGAAACATTTGCTCCTACAGAATATTTTATAGAAAACACAAATGTGGAAAACACTAATGTTAAAAACACCACTGCAGGAAATGCCTTTGAAGAAAACATTTTTATGGAAAACACTCCTATGCCAGAAGGTACCACCTCTGAAAACACAACCTACGATAATCCTCCTGAGGCAGATGCTGCTGGGACTGTGTTCAACTTACAGCCAACTGTTAAACAAACCAATGAAACACAATGGGAATACAACGACGTGGGCACCGATGTGTCCCCCAAGCCCCAAAACTTCAGTTCCCCATTGCTCTTGTCCCCAGGTGATCAGATAGAAATTCAGCTAAACCAGCAGCTACGGTCCCTCATCCTCATTTCTCATGTTATCTGGAGCTTGAAAATGGACTGCTCTGAGACCCATGTGCAATTAGCCTGTGCTAAGCCCATCTCCAGGACAGGCCTCTTGATGAAGCTTCTCTGTGAACAGCAAGAAGTAAAGGTGTCCAAGGCAGAATGGGATATGGACCAGTGGAAAACTGAGAACTATATCAACGAGAGCACAGAAGCCCAGAGTGAACAGAAAGAGCAGAAGTCAACTGCGCTCACTAAAGAAGTTCCATCCCTGGTGGTCTAGTGGCTAGGATTCGGCACTTTTACCACCGTAGCCCGGGTTCGTTTCCCCGTCAGGGAGCCAAAAAAAAAAAAAAAAAAAAGTTCCAGGATATGGCTGTAACAACAAACTCATCTTGGCAATATCTGTGACTGTAATAGTGATGATTTTAATTATAATTTTGTCTCATTGAGATTTATTCTCATAGAAGGGCATCAAAGGAAGATGAAGAAGGATCCTCAAGGGGCATTTCCAGATTTCTGCCACACAGGAGTTGCTCATCGTGAAGTGCGACTCAGGGTGGCTCTGGCTTAGTGATACGTACAGATCTCTCAGTGCCACCCGTGTGAAAAACATGGCAGAAAAGCTGCACGACAAGGAGTCTTCCAATGAGGATGAGATCTTCAACAGGGACACTGGGGACAGCGAAGCCCCAGCAGAGAAGACCCCAACTGGAGAGTCTGCTGCTGAGGGGGGAGGAGAGTGAGGCCCTGCCATAGAAGAACACTGAGTGACCCCAGCCCACCTCAGGCCTCCTGCAAAATACTTTTCTAGTATCAAAGAATATAATTCTAGCCATGCAATATGACATTTAAATGTGTAGTTAAATATTTATGCATAAATGCAGTTTTTACACAAGTTAGACCTGCATATTTCCCAAAGGAATAGTGCTTTATGGAGTCTAATGGTGATTTATTAGAATTCTCAATCGCAATCCTCTAACAACTGTTGAAGATTCCTGTTTGTTTAAATTGCCAGCATTAAAATATCTAGACATGGGAACAACACAAGTCTCACAACAGTTAAGAACATTCTCACGATGACTCTTGAATTGAAAAAACTGATCTTACCTAGCCATATGGCCTACTGCCTCTGCCAATTTAAAAATAGCATTGAAGTTGTCTGCAAGACAGTCAAGCTGCATTGCAACAGTGCATGTCTGACAAACACCACACATTGTCTTGAAGAAGTATCTATAGGGAATCCCGAAGGAGCGTTCATGAAGGTGTTACAAGCCCGGAAGAAGCACACGAGCACTGAGCTGACTATTGAGCCAGAGATGCCCTCAGACAGCAACTGCATCAACTTGTCAGGCTTTGGGAGTGAGCAGCTAGACATCAATGAGGAAAGTGATGTTATCAGTGCACTAAGAAGATGGGAATCAATGTGGTTACCGTTCATTAAACTGCTTTTTTCAGATTCACAAGATGGTGACAGGACCCTGGGTATTTTGAAAAACAATACAGAGCCCCTCTCTTCAACCTGCATCCAAGAACTCACGAAAATAAATTGAGATTTTACAATTAAATACCATTGTTCTTGGGGGAAAAAAAAAACCTCACATGCCAAGGATCTTGTGAGATCCCGTGACCGCACGTAGGCAAAGATGCGCTTCATCTAAAAAGCACAAAACTCTCAAGCCGCCAGGTACCTGCTGCCCGGGTTCAGAGCTCCGCACTTACGGCTCCAGCTCCCTCTTCAGGCATGCGCGGTGGGCCTGCGGTGCGGCGCGTCAGGCACTGCAGTAGGCGCCCCAGGGGCTGGCAGGACCCTGACCCCAAGATGGCAGCGCCCAGCGAAGTGGCTGCGGTAGTCCCTGGCGAAGGCGATGGCGGTGGCGGCGGCTTTGGCTCCTGGCTGGACGGACGGTTGGAGGCACTGGGAGTGGACCGAGCCATTTACGGAGCTTACATCTTGGGTGTCCTGCAAGAGGAGGAGGAAGAAGAGAAGCTGGACGCTCTGCAGGGGATCCTCTCTGCTTTCCTGGTAAGTAGCCTGGACACATTCCTTTACCCTCTGATCAGTATCTGTGGATCTGTCAGTACTTTGCACTCTCTGTCCCCTACCTGGTATCCCGGAGGCTCAGTGGTCTCACCTGGAAGAGTTATACTCCTCTGATATCTGGGCGGCAGGGGAAGGAGGTTGCTCCCCAACCAGGTGGGAAGCCTGAAGGTTGCAGGTACTTGGAGAGGAATGGCTTTCTCGTATTCTTGGGTACAAGGCCCTCTCCGATGCTTGTGGGTGAGCTGAGGAGCGTTCTTCCGATGGCGCTGAAATGTCAGAATGGGAGTGTTGTCGTAAATATCTAACGACCAATTTCATTTACATCCATTTACAGTGTTCACTGGGGGTATTAAAATGCTCTCAGGAGGTCTGTGCCTCTTATAAGGCAGTTCCCAGGGCTGTCCCATTGCTGTAACACCCACGTTAGGAAAGTCCTAACTGCATGCACAGAGTCTAACTGCAAAACCTGTAACCCTTAAAGAAAGCAGGCCGTGGCCACCGTAATAAAATCCTCCTGTTTCACCCATTGGTCTCTCCGGTCTCCTGAATATTCTGCAACACCATGACAAAAGCCTACAGGAAGTGCCCTTTTGATTCTTATTTTGGATGTAGGAGTCTATAAAAGGTAAGGTGCTGGTAGAGGTCTTTTCATGTCCAGACAGAACTGAAGCAAACTTCGTGCTTGATCCATTACAGTATTTACAGTAATCATTGGTGGTGGGAAGTTAAAGCCCATTAGAAGCAAGTTAAATAATTCAGAAATGTGTACTTTAAGCTATGTTTACGTAGTAAGTCACCCAGATGTCCACTTTTTTCAACCTGATCATTTCTGCTGCCTTCATCTTCACTTCCCACACCTCTAACATACATACTTATTGGACTGGTTATTACAGATTAAATTGGTTACAGGTGCTGCCTGTGGCTGTCTAACGAATTGTTTCCTTTTAAATACAAGTTCCAAAATAAAATTTACTTGAATCATCACTAAATACTCTAGAAGCTAGAGTTGTCTCTGCATTCATGGTTTAGAGGAGATCCTGGATACCTGACTTCTACTGTGAGAGCCACCTGTCCATCAAAGGCTTTATCCTCTGGCATTTATTACAATGAGCAGGTTAGGAAAATGGGTTCTTTGTTATTCTTAAAATTAATCTTGGGAGGCTAGTAATAAAGAGGATCAAAATGTACTATGAGGTGGGGCACAGTGGCTCATGCTTGTAATCTCACCACATTGGGAGGCTGAGGCAGGAGGATTGCATGAGGCCAAGAGTTCCAGACCAGACTGGTCAGCATAGCAAGACCCTGTCTCTACAAAAAAAAAAAAAAAAAGCTGGGTGTGATGGTGCAAATCTGTAATCTCAGCTAGTCAGGAGTCTAAAGTGGGAGGATCACTTGAGCCCAGGAGATTGAGGCTGCAGTAAGCTGTAAATGTGCCACTGCAGTCCAGCTTGGGTGATAGAGTGAGACCCTGTCTCAAAGAAAAAAAAAGTACTATAAATGTATATAGATATAAATATGCATATACATACCTCATTTTTTTTTAAAGGGTAGAAAGCAGAAAACATTTCAAATCCAAAAGTGTGTTGTGAAGGTGGAAACAAGTGCTAGGAAAAAATCACTTACATTTGGTGGAAGCAGTTCGTAGATTGGGTACATGGTTGAAATATAACACTAGTGCAGCTGTCCCAGATCTTTCTGGCAGTAACTCATTTGAGTTCCAGAGCCTGTTCTGGCAAGATTGGCTTATAAATCGGAAAACTTTAACACAGCTTGTGAGGCAGCTCAGAAGTTCACTGGAAATACAAGACAGTGGAATCAATTCATTTTTGGACCACAGCATTACATATTATCGGGGGAAAGAGTAGGAGGCAAGCAATTTAACTTAGTTTTTATTTCTGGCTGGCAAGTTTCTAAACACTGCATGAAGCTGTTAAAATAACTTTGATACTTCTTGGTACCAGCTTCTTGATCAGTCCATCATTATTTGGAGCTGTGTTTCTGTTGATAAAGGCAGACATTAGTTTGCCTTTTTTTTTTTTTTAAAGAGACAGAGTCTCACTATTTTACTGCAATGTGATCATAGCTCACTGTAGCCTTGAACAAATGGACTCAAGCAATCTTCCCCACCTTAGCCTCCCAAGTAGCTAGGACTACAGGCACCCGTCATCACATATCATGCCTGGCTAATTTTTTTTTTTCTGTTTTCTGTTTTATTTTTTGAGACAGAGTCCCACTTCGTCACCCAGGCTGGAGTGCAGTGTTAAGATCTCTGCTCACTGTAACCTCTGCCTCTCAGGTTCAAGTGATTCTTGTCTCTCAGCCTTCCGAGTAGCTGGGATTACAGGCCTGGACCACCATGCCTGGCTAATTTTTGTATTTTTAGTAGAGACAGCGTTTTGCCGTGTTGGCCAGGCTGGTCTCAAACTCCTGACCTCAAGTGATCCACCCACCTCAGGCTCCCAAAGTGCTGAGACTATAAGTGTGAGCCACCATGCCCAGCCATGTCTGGCTAAAAAAATTTTTTTTGTAGAGACAAGGTTTTGCCATGTTGCCCAGGCTGGTCTTATACTGCTGGGCTCAAGGGATCCTTCCGCTTGGCCTCCCAAAGTGCTGGGATTACAGATGTGAGCCTCTGTGCCTGGCTTTGGCTAGGATTTAATATGAGGAATTAAGAAGTTTGTTAGCAATAATCTGAGGTAAAATTCAATAACAGTGGCATATAGTAGGAGCAAATAACAGTAAACAAAAGCTTTCTGTCATCCTTCTGTTCCTTTCAATAGTACTTGCATTGGCTGATTGATTTATTTATCAATTTTTTTTTTTTTTTTTTTAAGACAGAGTCTTGCTCTGTCGCCCAGGCTGGAGTGCAGTGGCGCGATCTTGGCCCACTGCAGCCTCTGCTTCCCTGGTTCAAGTGACTACAGGCACCCACCACTACGCCTGGCTAATTTTTTGTATTTTTAGTAGAGATGGGGTTTCATCGTGTTAGCCAGGATGGTCTCGATCTCCTGACCTCGTGATCTGCCCGCTTTGGCCTCTCAAATTGCTGGGATTACAGGCTTGAGCCACTGCACCCAGCCTATTTATCAAATTTTTATCGACAGATTACTGTATGCCAGGCACTGCCCTAAGTACTTGGGGCACTTCAAGGAACAAAACAGATAGAAATTCCTGCCCTCATGGGGTTACATTCTAGCATGGAAAAGCAATACCAGTAAATTATATAGTATGTTACAAAGTGATAAGTGCTGGGAAAAAGCATTGTAAGAGGATCAGGAATAGAGTGGAGTGAGGGTTGCAGTTTTAAGTAGGATAAGCTTTCCTCTTAGTGCCTTGAACATAGCAGCCTCCTTCTGGATAAATAAATGAAGGAATGGATGATTGAACTACTTTGATTTGGATGAGGAGACTGAGGAAATAAACCACTTTGTCCTTTAAGAGTACCCTTTCTCTTTTGCCTCTTCTCCTTTTTCTGCCATTCTTTTTCTTTTGGTGGGGGATTTTAAAAGAGCTGTACCACTTTCTCATCCTCTCTCCCTTGGCTTTTTTTGCTGTGGGTGTCGGGGGTGGGGTCCATGAACTATTGAAACAGGAAGTTCTGTGTGTCTAGCATATATGCTAAAAGGATGCAGGGTAGAGGAAGTAATCTTTTGTTGGGTACAAAATAAGGATATACGTAATAAGTCTGTGTTCTGACGCTCCACTTTTCTTTGGGAGATGGTATATATAATGGTTAAGAACATGGGCTGTAAGCCAAACTGCTGGTGTTCAAATTGTGTTTAATCCATTATTATTTGTAAGACCTTGGGCAAGGTAATTAACCTCTATGCTTTGGTTTCCTCTTCTGTAAATTGAGAGTAAAATAGTACTTAATGGCATTATTTTAAGAATTGAGAGTTCTCATGTAAAGCTTTTAGAACAGTGCCTGGCACATGGTAAACACTTTATAAATGTGAATTCTGACAGCTTGCCCTGAGGGGTAGAATGTGAAAGTGGGGAGTGCAGCCATAATGAAGATGGAGGGAAGTGCTCATGTTTACTAAATGCTTGTTCTTTGACAAGTAGGGTAGGCACTTATATACATTTTCATTTATCTTCACTAAAGTTCTGAGAGGATGTAAAGATCAGAAAATTAAGAAACTTCTTCACAGATCTGGGATTTGAACTTAAGTATCTCTAACACCAAAGACAAGGTTTTTGTTATACCATATTGAGGAGGGAGATTGGTTGGTATGCAGAATATGTATGCTTCTGTAAAATGGACATTGGGATGGTTGAACAAGAGACCATTTATTCATGTATCTCCTCTTCATTTATTTTTATATTATTGTTATTATTATTTTTCATGAGACAGAGTCTTGCTCTGTCACCCAGGCTGGAGTGTAGTGGCGCAACCTCAGCTCACTGCAACCTCCGCCTCCTAGGTTCAAGCGATTCTTCTACCTCAGCCTCCTGAGTAGCTGGGATTACAGGCAGCTGCCACCACACCCAGCTAATTTTTGTATTTTTATTAGAGACAGGGTTTCACCATATTGGCCAGGCTGGTCTCGAACTCCTGACCTCGTGATCCACCTGCCTCAGCCTCCCAAAGTGCTGGGATTACAGGCATGAGCCACTGAGCCCAGCCGTATCTCCTCTTTATTATGTGTCAGCAAGCTAATGGATATGAACTAGCATGAAAATTTTGATAACCTTAGGGAATGTTCTGAATCATATATATCAGCAAAAGAATATTTCACAGAGGAGTTTTGACTCAGGCAACAGGTTTTTGGTCCAAAAGAGTTGGGGGAGTTAGATGGGAAAAGGGAAGATTGTTGATCAAAGGGTAAAAAATTGCAATTAGAGAGGAGGAATATACTTCAGTGATCTGTTGCGTAGAATGGTGACTATAATAAGTAATAAATAATCAACTAGGGTGGTGGCTTAGGCCTATAATCACAACCCTTTGTGGGGCCAAGATGAGAGGATTGCTTGAGGTCAGGAGTTGCAGACCAGCCTGGGTAAGAGAGTGAGACCTTATCTTTTTTTTAAAAAAACAACAAGCAAACACTCAGCCAGGTGTGGTTGCACATGCTTGCAGTTGTAGCTACTTGAGAGGCTGAAGCAGGAGGATTGCTTGAGCCCAGGAGTTTGAGGTTACAGTGAGCTGTGATTGTACTATTGCACTCCAGCCTGGGTAACAGAGTGAGACCCTGTCTCTAAAAAGTAATAATAATAAAATAAATAATAATGCATTTGTACTTTAAAATTGCTAAGAGTGCATTTTAAATGTTTTCTTTTCTTTTTTTTTTTTTTGGAGACAGAGTTTCACTCTGTTGCCCAAGCTGGAGTGCAGTGGCGCAGTCTCGGTTCACTGCAACCTCTGCCTTCAGGGTTCGAGCTATTCTTGTGCCTCAGCCTCCTGAGTAGCTGTGATTACAGGCGTGTGCCACCATACCCAGCTAATTTTTGTGGTTTTAGTAGAGAAGGTGTTTCACCACGTTGGCCAGGCTTGTCTTGAACTCCTGACTTCAGGTGATCTGCCTGCCTCAGCCTCTCAAAGTGCTGGGATTACGTGAGCCACTGCACCCAGACTTAAATGTTTTCATCATCAAAAAAATGTGAACATATATGGAGACATCACAGGGTACCCTACATATATATGTACAGTTATTGTCAATTAAAAATAAAATAAATAAAATATTTTAAGAGAGAATGAGGAAGGCTGCCTTGAGTTGGTATGAATCTTTCCTTGGAGCTTGTCAGGATGGAGTGGCTGTTCTTGATGTAGGAGGTTTGGCTTCTGGGACACATAAACAGGATTGATTCTGTGCCCAGAGCTTCAGAAGAGAAACATACTCTATTGTGGCTCCCAGACCCTTCCATAATTTCACAGCAAGGAGAGCTATGCCTTCTGCATAGGCTTCTTTGAGGTTGCTGTTGTTTCTGAGGGCTCCCTCAGGAAATTAATTGGTCTGCTTTTTCAACTAGGAAGAAGATTCCCTCCTTAGTATCTGCAAGGAGATTGTGGAACGATGGTCAGAAACTCAGAATGTTGTCACCAAAGTGAAAAAAGAAGGTAGAGTCAGAGTTTCTATGTTTAACCTCCAGAGCCTTTTCTGGCAGCCTTGACTGTATAGCTGTTAGGGAGACGTCTTTTCATTTTCCCCTTGGATGCTAATTTTCCCTAAGATAGTGCACACTGGCAAACACCCAGCAGCCTGCGTTAACTCTTTACTGAACATTGATTTCCTTTTCTCTTTTTGCATTTTTCCATTTCAAGTGACCACAGTTATCTTCATTGTGGTTTTTTACTTTTTTTCATTTCTTTCCACTGCTTCTTGTAGATTTGCATTGCAGGCATGGGGTCAACTATATTTTTACCACTTCCTACTTTTTTCATGTTGTCTTTTTTTATTTTTATTTTTTTGGGGACAGAGTCTCACTGTGTCACCCAGGCTGGAGTGCAGTGGCAAAATCTCCACTCACTGTAACTGCTGCCTCCCAGGTTCAAGCGATTCTAGTGCCTCAGCCTCCTGAGTAGCTGGGACTACAGGCACATACCACAGGCCTGGCTAATTTTTGTGGTTTTTAGTACAGTTGGGGTTTCACCATGTTGACCAGGCTGGTCTCGAACTCCTAACCTCATGTGATCTGCCCACCTCAGCCTCCCAAAGTGCTGGGATTATAGGCTTGAACTACTGTGCCCTACCTCATGTTGTCATTTCATAACACAAATTATGGTTGGTATTTGGCTTTATTCAGCTAAACACTTTACCCTTTAAAATGGAAGAGAAATGGGCTAATATATTCACCACTAAGATGGTAAATTAGCTGCAGAAAACTCAAATCATAAAAGCCAAATTTGGAAAGATTCTAAACTCTGTACATTGTTGGTTCTCAGTTTTGGCTATATATTAGAATCACTTAATGTACTTGGGTTGGGGCCCAGGTATTTGTATTTTTTAAAAGCTCCTGTAGGTGATTCTAATGTGCAGCCAAGTGTGAGAACTACTACTTTACACTATTGCTTCCTTTTCTTGAGAATGGAGAACTTACTAGTTGATTTTATTTTATAGTATGGCAAAATATTCTTTTTTTTTTTTCTTAACATCTCCTTCTTGAAATTAGGCAAAATATTCTTAATCTAAGAATTCTGGCTGGGTGCAGTGGCTCACACCTATAATCCCAGCACTTTGGGAGGCTGAGACGGGCAGATCACGAGGTCAGGAGATTGAGACCATCCTGGCTAACATGGTGAAACCCTGTCTCTACTAAAAATACAAAAAAAAATTAGCTGGGTGTGGTTGCATGTGCCTGTAGTCCCAGCTACTCAGGAGGCTGAGGCAGGAGAATCGCTTGAACCCAGGATATGGAGGTTGCAGCAAGCTGAGATTGCGCCACTGCACTCCAGCCTGGGTGACAGAGCGAGACTCGTCACAAAAAAAAAAAAAAAAAAAAAAAATCCACCTGGTATAATCAGAGACATGAATGGGACCAGCTGAAGTTGATTTTAGATTCCTGGTTAGGTTTTTGGAATGCCATGGGGAGAAAGTTGCCTGTTTGGGGGCTTAGTTTTCTGTGGTTCTAATGCAGTGCTTTCCAACTTTTTTTTTTTTTAAAGGCAGCAGAACTTTAGTATATAAAACAAGTAAAATCAGGGCTGCTCTGATTGAAGATGGATACAAAGCTTGGCCTGCATGGCCTTTCCTTTCCTTTCTCAATGTCCCTTGAGCCATGTCCTTTGAACTGCAGGGCTCTAAGGAGGCAGCAGATGCCAATGTCTTTAGTACAACTTGCCTGGGTGGACTAGTGGTTCAGTGAGCTTGTTCTCTCTCATACAACCTTGTTCTTCCTTCCTTCCACCACCTCCCAGATGAAGTACAGGCCATCGCCACCCTAATTGAGAAGCAGGCACAAATTGTGGTAAAGCCAAGGATGGTGTCAGAAGAGGAGAAGCAGAGAAAAGCTGCCCTCCTGGCCCAGTATGCTGATGTGACAGATGAAGAGGAATATCCTTTCTGGAGTCTCAGCACCATTCCCTCAAGCTCAAGCCAGACATATTTGTGGGTTTACAGTGACCTTTAGCAAGTTGCCATTCCCCCTCTGTAGCTTAAATTTCCCCTCTAAAATGGCAGTGATCTATGGCCCTTTGTGGATATGAGGAGTGATATTGGATTAGTTGCTAGTGGACTTATATTTTTCAACACATAATCAGTATATTCCTGAAAGCTTTGGCATAAAGCAAATAATGTCTTAATAGTCTGTTTATATTATGCTTTCAGAAAATACAATATAGCTGCAATTTTTTATATTTGTATAATACTTTTCTATACAGTGTAGTATCATAAGTATAACTCATCTTTATGTTCTTTCCCAGTCAGTAAGGAAACTGAGACACCAACAGATGAATGGGTGATCAGAGGCATTCAGAGGATTAGTGGCAAAACCACAACTAGAACCTGGGTATTTTGGGGTGAAAGATTTTCTCAATTTAGAGCAGTTAGAATATTTTCTTTCTTATGTGACCATGTAGTTAAAAGTAAGGCTGAACCCCCAAAGCAATACCAGAATAAATCTGGAATTCAAATGGGAACTGTGCAAAAAGAAAGTGTTGCCAGTAGGTGCAGATTTAGTTCCCTGTGAATTTCATATTTATTTAGGAAATGCTTTGCTTAGTGAGCCTACCTGAATGAAGTATGTGGCACATTATGCAGTGGACATCATACCAGAAATGTCAGCTGTCTAATCACTAGTTCAGGAAAGAATTCTTGGACTTTTTGGAGCCAGTTTCTCTTCTAATTTTTTCTTATGACGTTTCTTGCCAGGGTTGGCAGAGTTATGGTTCTGATGACAAAATTTCTCGTCTTGGGCTAAAAAAGAACTTTTAAAGCAATGGTTCTCGTGAGGACTTGTTAAAGCACAGATTGCTGGGCTTCACTCACAGGATTTCTGATTTAGTAGGTTTGGCATAGGTCCCAAGAATGTGTATTTCTAATACATTCCTGGGGGTTTTGTGAACCACACTTTGAGAACCACTGTTTTAGAGGACATCTGGCTTCCAGGTAATGTGGCAATCCACCGAGACCAACTTGAGTTTCTTTTCAGCCTCCAAGAACAGGATCTTACAGAAGATATAAGATGAATCTCCTGGGTTTATCGTCATATCCCTGACAATGTGCTCCCTCCATTTAGTGTGCTTTTCCTACTTACCAGTCTACTGAATGTTTTCTAATGTAGGTTGGGATGTGCCAAGTTTTGTTTTCCATCTGACTTTCCTTAACATCACTCACTGAAGCAGATGAGAAGGATGATTCAGGAGCTACCACAATGAACATTGGTTCTGACAAATGTATCCTTCTGGGTCCCTCCCCATGTGTTTCTCCATAGAGTCTTCTTGAGATCAGTTTTTATTTTGCTGTCATTGCTGGTGGCTCCCCTTTACTGTCAGGAACTCATGTCATGCCAACATTGGGAACCTCATTCCTAGGACAGCCCTATATAGTCAATTTAGCAAGAACTTTCCCCAAAGAAAACAAGTTAACAAGTACTGTAAAGGGATTAGCTTGAAGGAAAGATTTTTAAGGGAAAATAAAAATCTATACTCCCTGTGTGTATCTCTGAGTTGCCCAGTATTATGGAGAAAATTAAAATAATATTGAGGCCAGGCATGGTGGCTTACACCTCTAGTCCTGGCACTTTGGGAGGCTGAGACAGGTGGAGTTCGAGACCAGCCTGGGCAACATGGTGAAACCCTGTCTCTACTTAAAAAGTACAAAATATTAGCCAGGTGTGGTGGCACGTGCCTATAGTCATAGTCCCTGTTACTTGGGAGGCAGACGTGGGAGAATCACCTGAGCCTAGGAAGTCCAGCCTGCAGTGAGTCAAGATGTTGCCACTACACTCTGGCCTGGGCGATGGGAGTGAGACCTTGTCTCAAAAAAAAATAAATAAAATAATGTTGAAATTTTATCTTTCTCCTAAAAAATTTTATAACTTGTCAGAGAGAGAACACAAACACCAAACACTTTAAGCTAAAAATGTGGACATATTGAAACATATGTGCTGATGGCTGGGCACAAGGACTCACACGTATAATTCCAGCACTTTGGGAGGCTGGGGTGGGAGGATCACTTGAGGCCAAGAGTTCAAGACCAGCCTGGCAGCATAGTGAGACCCTGACTCTACTATTAAAAAAAAAAATTTTAATTAGCCAGGTTTTGTGATACACATCTGTATGTAGTCCTACTAACTCAGGAGAAGACCTTATCTAGTATGAACAAGTTTTGTTTCTAAAGTCGTAAGAAATAAGGGGTAAAGTTTTTGGTTAGGTATTTTCTTTTCTTTTTTTTTTTTGGAGACAGAGTCTCATTCTGTAGCCCAGGCTGGACAGGCTGGAGTGCAATGGCATGATCTCGGCTCACTGCAATTTCTGTCTCCTGGATTTAAGCGATTCTCCTGCCTCAGCCTCCCAAGTAGCTGGGATTACAGGTGTGTGCCACCACGCCTGGCTAATTTTTGTATTTTTAGTAGAGACAGGTTTCACCATGTTGGCCAGGCTGGTGTTGAACTCCTGACCTCAGGCGATCCACCCACCTCAGCCTCTCAGTGTTAGGATTACAGGTGTGAGCCACCGCGCCTGGCCTGGTTAGGTATTTTCTAACTGCTGTTAAACTCATTTTATTTATTTTTTATTTATTAATTTTTTTGAGATGGAGTCTTGCTCTTGTCGCCCAGGCTGGAGTGCAGTGGCGCAATCTCAGCTCACTGCAACCTCCGCCTCCCAGGTTCAAGCGATTCTACTGCCTCAACTTCCCGAGTAGCTGGGACTATAGGTGCGTGCCACCACACCCAGCTAATCTTTATATTTTTAGTAGAGACAGGGTTTCACCATGTTGGCCAGGATGGTCTCCATCTCCTGACCTTGTGATCTGCCCTACTCGGCCTCCCAAAGTGCTGGGATTATAGGCGTGAGTCACCGCACCCAGCTTCTCATTTTCTATCTCATAAATTCAGTGTTTATGGTTATCAGAACATGGTTTTCACTTAAGCTTTGGTAGTGTAGGAACAAAAGCAAATTGATAAAGTTTAATAAGGTTAAACATCTTATTTAACACTTTTCAGGCATTTAACAGTGCCAAGTACACACACATTTGGCCAGTTACATTACTACTCTGTTCACCAAAACTAGCCTAGATTATCTAATATTCTGCCATTGAATAAGTACTTATTCTAGAGTGAAATTTCAATGAAATATTTTTTATTTTTTTCGATAAAATATTTTAAAATTCAGATTTAGATAAATCTGAATGAGAGTTTTATTCCCAAGGACATTTTAAAACATTTGTTATATAGCTTTAAGGATTTCTCTGTTAGATCAAGGATAAACATAAGCATTTTTTTTAGACTAGAAATAGGTAGAGACCATTCAGGACTCAGCAGGTGGAGAGAGGATAGCTAGAATGAGGAAAGACAGCAGTAGTTGTGATCTGTGTGACCTGTAATCCCTTAACTCACCTGTAGTTCTGTTCCGAAACACCAATGTGGAAGATGTCCTTAATGCCCGAAAACTGGAGCGAGACTCGCTTCGGGATGAGTCCCAAAGGAAGAAGGAACAGGACAAACTGCAGAGGGAGAGAGATAAACTAGCCAAGCAGGAGCGCAAGGAAAAAGAAAAGAAAAGGACACAGAGAGGGGAGCGAAAGCGATAACCTTGGCTTACTCTGTTCTTTCCCCCCATGAACTTGATCAAAGGGAGAACTGGTTGTGTATTTAAAAGAAATGAGAGTGCATTGCAAAGTAGTTTCCCAAGGCATTTCCCTCATTGTTTATACACGGTCAAAAGGAAAATCACAATCACTTCTAAGTACAAAATTTGCTATGTTTTGGTGGTGTGGGAAATCAGATTATAGTTGATGATTGTACCAAAGATCTGGAATAGGGGCCACCTTTATATTTTAATACTTAAGTCCTGTGCTACTTTTGGCCACTTTAAAAAGTCTTCCCTCACCTTGGATAAATAGCAGGAGGATTCAGAAAGCTAACAGTTTTCATCCAGGAGCAGAAACATCATCAATCCCTCCCTGAGATGAAATGTGAGCATGCACATTGCTTTGGAGGCAGTATTCAGCTGTAAATGTAGTATTGTTTTATGGCTGAAATAGAGAGCTAATGAAGAGCCCTACCTGGATCCAGATTTTATGTTAACATGGCAGCAAAACTAGGAAAAATGGGAAGAAATTATTTGGGGGATGCTCTAGATCTGTTTTTTTTTTTTTTTTAAAGTTTCAGCCTATAGGTGGAAAAGAGGTTTCTTTTAAAATAGAGATACTTATATATTTTTCCTCATCTAGGCTGTGATATTTTAAGGATGTGTCACCATTGGGTACAAGGATATCATTGTTGGCTAGATTCATTTTTTATAATCATGTATCCTCTTGAGTCCTGGTAGGGATTTTAATACTGATTTTTCCCTAAGACATGAGTATTAAGAAATGGTAATTCCTGGTTTAGAGAAACTGGAGAAATCACCCTTTTAAGGAAGAAACACTGGAAATCTCTGCTAACACCAGAATATTTAAGAGTATACATATTAGATACTCAACACATTTATTGAATGAATGAGTGAATGGAAAAACTGGGGAAGTCAAAAGTGAGTAGAAGCTCTCCATTTCTACTTTTGTCACAAACCACATTAAATTGTAAATAAGTCCCTTTTCTACTTGACTTCAGGCAGCAGACTGTCTAGAAGCCTAAGGACAGCAATTTCTCTGACAAGATAAAGTAGATATATTATACCAGAGGTTGGCAAACTACTGCCCATGGGCCAAATTTGGCCCAGTCTGTTTTTGTATGGTGTAAACTAAAAATGATTTTTACATTTTTAAAGAGTTATGAAAGAAAAAATAAGTGGTCTGCAAAACCTAAAATATTTACTACCTGGCCTGGCCCATTGGAGGAAAAGTTTGCCGACCTCTGTTTTATACCATTAACTATGAGATTAACAAAAACTTTTACCTTTGTGCAGAAGGTTAAAAAAAAAACCATGGTTAAGGAAAGGAGATGTGTTACCTCTTCATATACTCCTATAACCGTGGCATTGCAAAAAATAAAAATAACCACCTTTAAAAAAATAAACCTTATTTAAATTGCTGTCTTCCGACTTATTTTCATTCCTTCTAACCTACCCATGGAAATGAAATATGTGTGAGTAGTTACTTATGAATGTGTTGATTTTTATTTTATGCTTTGTTTTGATTAGCCCTATAACGTATATTCCACTAGTATAACCTCTTCCTGGAATCCATAAATTCTCTTTCTCAATTTTCCTTTCTGTGAAGCAGGAATTAGAAAGATTAGCATTTTTTTTGGAACATCAGGAAAATGGCTTTGAAGTCCTTTGAAGTACTATTAGAGTCTTAGTCCTTTATGTGGTGGTAGCAATAGGGTATGATAGAGCCTATTTTAATTTAGTAATCCTTATTTTGGGATTTTGGGTTGTTCTCACCTTGATCTTTGTCTCTGAAGGAGTCAGGTTATATCCACGGACCCCTGAAGGACTTGTTTCAATTTGTTAGTTCTTTCTTCTGGGACTCTACTATGTACGTCACAGTTAAGTATACTCTCAAACTAATGCTTAAACAGAAAAAAGAGGATCAGCTCATTAGGCTTTGAGTTTGGTTATCCACTTGACTCAGGTGCTAATAAATCCTTTACATCTAAAATGTTCAGTATTGCAAAGGGCAAATTTTAAACAACCATATCTTCTATGGTAAGATTGAGTTTTAGGCCAGATTTGGATTTCAGTCATAAATTCCCAACCCTCTAAAACTTTATAGTAGCAGATTATTCAAGTGAGAAGGACACTGATAATAACTCAAGGTAATTTTGCTTTTTCCATTAAAAAGAGTACACCAAGTTTTTTTGGATTAGAAATGGTGTGAGCATCAGTTTTACGTTTCACTGCAAGTTTTGTAAAAATTTTGTAATGTTTTCATACGTTGTAAGTCAGAAGTACAAGTACATAAGAACCATCCGTTAGAGGATATACCATTGAAAGGGACAACCAACTAATTAAAAAATTATCTATTGGGTGATATGATTAATTGATAGATAACCAATTACCTATTGGGTGATATTTCAAAGGATTTTGTTAAGTGTTTGGTTCTTATTAATGGACTGGTATTTCATTTCTGACTAGTATCATGTAAAAGTGACTCTAAAATTTTTATGCTGGTTTACCTAGATTAGCATAAAGATAGAGCAAAAATTTCATTATTTTAAGGAGATCAGGTTAGATCCATGGATATCTAAATGGCATTGATTTATAAACCAACATTATTACTTATGTGTTAATAATGAAATCTAAAATTTAGCATAAGTTCTTAAATGAAATTCATTTGATTTTCTGATATGAGTGACTCTTAAGGTTAAGAACTAATATAAATTTAGAAAAACGAAACCAAATGTCTTCAACAAAGTAATTTATTTTTTTCCTGAGAGACTAAATTCAGTACAGTATTTTTTTCATAACATCCAACATGTCTTATGTTAAACTTAACCACTTTCTATGCAGTGACTGTGGTGAGGTGATCTATTTTATTTGACTACCCTCAAAGTAATTCATTTGGGTAGTTCTAAGGCTTATCAGTGATCAAAATGTTTCTCCCTACAGTTACTCCTGCATTCTCAATCAGTTTCTTCTGCACATCATCTAAATAAAATTTATGTGGTATGATTACACTCTTTTTTTTTTAATACCAGGATTTCTAAAACTAAGAAAAACACTAACATTTAAAACATCAGTGTTTCTAGTCAAGGATATTTCAATTAAATTTCATCAGTACATTATAGTTTAACTCATGCGAGAAATGTTAAAACCCAAGATCTTCTGAGTCACATAATACCAACATTTCATATTAACAAATAAATTACTCGAGTTCCATACAAAGATACTAAGTGATGAGAAACAGAAAAAGCTAAGCTTTCAATAATGTTTAAAAAAAATACAGAAGAAAACTAATGAACACAACTACACAAAATACACACTAACCAACTGCAAACTAAATAGTTAAAGATTAACCTTTACAAAAATACATCTTAGAACTTCGTGATACCCTCATAAAAGGCAGCAAACTAAGGGTATTAAAACAGTAGTCATTATTTTAGTTACTGCATCAAGTCTAAAATATCCAGATAAAGGAAATGTTTTATGATTCAATTTAAATAACTTTAAAATGGGAAACATTTAATAATTGATAATAAAATTAAATTTTAAAGAATATACACAAATGATCTGAACAGGTTTTATATTCAGTAACTTGCATGGTTTCTACACTGGCACTTTTATCATTAATTTAGGAGAATCAAATGCATTTCCCTCCATATACTTAGGCATTAATATTTCAAATTTATAAATATGGTAGTATTTTAAATATTAAATTTTTACATGAATATTGGGTTTATCCGTATTTTCCTTTGTTCCCTAGGTATTATCCAGTTTTGTAAGGAAAACACTTTTATATCACAATCAAAACTTGTCTTGGTTACTACGCTGTAACCATAATTGGGTTACAGTTACTTAGGTTCATTATTTGGAATTATACTTACTAAGACAGACCTAAATGAAACTTATCTCCTAGAAGAATTTCACATTTGCATTTACCTGTACTACAGAATGGGTTTAAGCATATTTTAACTGTTAGGAAATATTTAATTAAACTTGTTACCTGACTACTCAGAACTCTGAGTAGTCAACTGTACCTTCGAGTTCACTTAAAACTATATCTGATTCATATAAAAGATTTTTAAATAGAAGTTAGACTTCATTAAGGTATTGGTATTAACTTTAAATCTGAAAGAAAACATACCTAAAGTTTGACAAGTTCATTAAAAAATTTTTAGCATGTCTTGATATATTTATCAGCTTTTTATTCTTTCTGCTGGCATTTCCTTAATGTTTGTTTGTTTCACCTCTCTGGTTCATTGGATTGCTACTATTTATGCTTTCATGAACTTTATCTTCACAGTTTACTGTATTTTGTAAAGCCTTTACCACATCAGCTGTACTGGCTGTTTTTGGCAAGGTCATCTGCAGTGCACACCACAGGGTAGTGCGTGTTTTCTGAGTAGCCACACACATCTCTTTAATTGCTGAAGCAAGGGCAAAAACATCTGTAAAAGAAACATTCAGGGTCATTTCATATTAAATACCATTTAAATGCCTGTTAAATCTTACAAAATCCAGTGCTCTTGCTACTAAATGATCAACTATTATTTTTGTTAAAAAAAAAAAAGATAGTTATTTGACTCAAAGTCCTGTCCTTTATCATTAAAATATTTAAAGGTATTGATACTTTATTTCTGACTTGTACGATAGTGACTATACTTTGAGTAGAACACAGACTATCTTAAAACAGTTAAAATAGACAAAATAAAATGGAAATACTTTTGGAGTAAATAATGAGATTATTTACCAATTTATTTGATAGATAAGTGTTAATTTTAGAAATCTAACCTTTCAACCTCAGAATCTGATTTCATCAATACCTAAATTATCATACTGACTTATCAAAAGAATATGCATTAATATTTGTACCTCTGTCATCTTGACGTCTAGGAACTCCTTGCCTTTGCCGATTGGAAGCATTAACAATTTCATCCTTTCTACGTGACTGTACAATGTGAATAGACTCCAAGTGTCTATCAAGAGCAGTAGAGATATTGGCATGAAGAAGAGAGCTCCGAAGACGTTCCATTTTGCCCAGTAAAGTCACAACCTGAGGGAAGCATTTTAATTTTTGATAAGACATGGAGCCACATTGTTCTGCCATTAACTTAAGTAAAAACAAATCTTCAATGAAGCAGAATAGAGACGAGAGCAATAATAGTCATTCAATAAATAAATGAATGCTTACTGTGTTCTGACACCATGCTAAGGGAAACAAATGAAGGTGTTTTCTATCTACTTGTCTATGTTAATTCTAAAAATATTTGGTAGTTGATTACTGAGAATAAGCATCAATGAAAATGTTAAATATTCAAACATTACCATGTCATTAACAGTGCAAATACAAGAGTTGATACTGTTTTTGACAAATTAGAGACCAGCCTGCAAACAGCATTGTTAGGAAGTACTGTAATCTAATGGAAAAGGTTTTGAGCTAAAAAGAGAAGTACTTGGTTGATTAATCCTGACCTCAACAAGTCCTTAATTTTTCTGGGCCTCAATGTTCCCTTTTTGGAAATCAGAAATATTCAGATAATAATACTGACTAGTGACAGCTTTAAGGAATCCATAATACAGAAAATATTGATTTATGAAATCTGGTGGGTTTAAAAAAAAAGAAAATATTGATTTAAATTTACATTAAAATAATACAAAATGACTCCTGTAACTGTCAAAACTACTAAAGAAAATTAGGATGCTTCTCAATCCTCTGGTTAATGAAACTTAAAAAAAGGCACTGAATATATTAGATCAGTAGGGGGAGTATGTTTCATATGCCTAACGTTTAAAATTCAAAACTTGGAAAGTCTATGGAAAGAGAACTTTTTGAATAACTGCAATTTGAAGATCAAGTAAATATGATAATTGTCTTTGGGAGTTAAATGATTTAACAATTGACATTACAACTTGGTGTTCACTGATTGGAGAATATAGGGGGAAAAAGCTTCTCAAGAAACTAATGGCACTGGAATTAATGTTTTTCTAACCTCATACTCATATCAAGTTTCTTTGGAATAAGTCTATTCCAGATGTTAAATATTTTCCTCTCAACTGTGTATCAGCCAGATCCTTCAAGGGAAAACAAAACACTCAAAGAAACCTCCAGGGAACTACTAATTAAATAAGACAATCATTTTGAGCAAATGATAAGAGTAAAGAAATGTGCACAGATTGGGGCTGGGCAGTGGTGGCTCACACCTGTAATCCCAGCACTTCGGGAGGCCAAGGCAGGTGGATCATTTGAGATCAGGAGTTCGAGACCAGCCTTACCAACATAGTGAAACCCTGTCTCTACTAAAAATATAAAAAATTAGTCGGGTGTAGTGGTGTACGCCTGTAATCTCAGCTATTCAGGAGGCCTAGGCAGGAGAATTGCTTGAACCTGGGAAGCAGAGGTTGCAGTGAGCCAAGATCTCATCAGAGTGAGACTCCATCTCAAAAAAAAAAAAAAATTTGCACAGATGATTTTTAATAAAAATATTTTTTCAAAATTCTACAAAGCTAGCAAACTAAAAAATAGTATAATTGTTTTTTTTACCCTCTGTTATTGAAATAATGTTGCTAAGTATACATAAAATAAATTCTTTTTTGAGACAGGGTCCCAGTCTGTCCCAGGCTGGCATGCAGTGGCATCATCTCAGCTCACTGGAACCTCTGCCTCCCAGGCTCAAGTGATCCCTCCACCTAAGCCTCCTGAGTAGCTGGGACTATAGGCACATGCCACCATGCCCAGCTTTTTTTTTTTTTTTTTTTTTTTTTGAGACAGAGTCTCGCTCTGTTGCCCAGGCTAGAGTGCAGTGGCGCAATCTCAGCTCATTGCAGCCTCTGCCTCCTGGGTTCAAGTGATTCTTCTGCCTCAGTCCTCCTGAGGGAGGGACTACAGGCACACGCCACCATGCTCAGCTAATTTTTGGTAGAGATGGGGGTTTCACCATGTTGGCCAGGATGGTCTCAATCTCCTGACCTTGTGATCTGCCTGCCTCGGCCTCCCAAAGTGCTGGGATTATAGGTGTGAGCCACTGCACCTGGCTTTTTTTTTTTTTTTTTTTTTTTTTGAGACGGAGTCTTGCTCTGTTGCTGGGCTGGAGTGCAGTGGTACGATCTTGGATCACTGCAGCCTCCACCTCCTGGGTTCAAGCGATTCTCCTGCCTCAGCCTCCCAAGTAGCTGGGATTACAGGCATGTGCCACCACGCCCAGCTAATTTTTGTATTTTAGTAGAGATGGGGTTTCACCATATTGGCAAGGATGGTCTCGATCTCTTGACCTTGTGATCCACCCGCCCTTGGCCTCCCAAAGTGCTGGGATTACAGGCGTGAGCCACCATGCCTAGCCAAACTAATTTTTGTAGAGAAAATAAAATTATTATAAAAGGTATAAACATATCCTTCTAAATTAATGTGAAGCATAAGCAAAGCTGGGAAAAGTATATTACTATTCACAGCATGTTATCCTTTATTTTCTAGAAATGTATTACTGAGATGAAATTTTAATTTGGAATAGATTTTTTTTAAATAATAAAAGACTGAAGTTTTTATTAACATCTGGCTGTACCTCATATGTCAGGCTCTGAATATACCATGGATAAATTCCATTGAACAGATTTACAAATTTGGCTCATGTTGATTTTTCTAATTCCTAAAATGGTTTTTATTCAATCATAGAGGTAATTTGTTTTGCTGCATTCTTTTTCCCAGGAATCTTTACCAAATTTTATTTGGAAAACTAAGTTTTTAAGAGAGGAAGGTCAAAAAAGGAAAAGTTTACCTACTCTAAGTTGCTTAGAAAATTCTAAGCATTTGGGAATTTACAAAGGAGATAATAGGAATAATCATTAAATTACAAAATGACTTAACATCAGGATTCTTTACAACATTTGATTTGAGGTCATATCCTACTTTTCCAATACAAAATTATTTTGTTGGCCAGGCACGGTGGCTCAAACCTGTAATCCCAGCACTTTAGGAGGCTGAGGTGGGTGGATTGCTTGAGCGCAGGAGTTCCAGGCCAACCTGGGCAACATGGCAAAACCCTGACTCTATAAAAAAAATACAAAAAGTTGTGTGTGGTAGCGTGCGCCTGCAGTCTCAGGTATTTGGGGGCTGAGGTAGGAGGATCTCTTGATCCCAGGAGGTCAAGGCTACAGTGAGTGCAGATCATGCCACGGCGCTCCAGCCTGCGTGACAAAGTGAGACCCTGCCTCAAAAAAAAAAAAAAAAAAAGAGGAACTGTGTTAATTCCGTTAATTTGCCATCTTACATAAGCACACCTTGCTCATCAAGCTAGAAAACAAATGTGACAAAGAAATGAGACGTTCTCAACCAAATAACATTCAAAATAGTTTTTGATTTTAAATTCTTTCAGGTAAGGATTAGCTCCACTGATAATTTGAGCTTCTAGAGGGACCATTTAAATTACTAAAATTAATTTTTTAATTATTGAGTGGGACTATTTTCCCTTTCCTTTTTTTTTTTTGGAGACAAGGTCTTGCTGTGTTGCCCAGGCTGGAGGGCAATGGTGTGGTTATGGCTCACTGTATCCCTGACCTCCTGTGGGATTACAGGAGTGAGCTACCACACCTGGCCTGAAATTTTTAAAAATTTTAACAAAAACTCCATCCACTATTTTTAATCCATTAACTATTTTTACAGCTTACTCTGGCTTGTTCTCGAAGTTCATCCACAATTAAGCGATCAACTCTAGATGGGTTGGAGGTCAGCCTTGGAACTGGAGTGTTGTTAGTACTGGATACTTTTTTCCCAGGATAATTCTTGGCAAGGGCTAATTCAGTCTGTAAATAATTACATGCATTTTAGATCCAGAATTTTCTAAATATGATTAGACGATGACTAATAGTTTTCATAAGCCTAATAGAGTATTACCACTTTAAAGGAAAATTCTGTTTTGGTATCAAAAGGCAACAAATATAAACCACAATACCACAGTATTTTCTGTCATCTTAATACCTGAGTATACTAACAGGTCAACACTAAAAAAAATTGAAAGAAATAAACTTGCAGCCATTAAGGGGGTGAAAAATTTACTTCAGGGCAAATCAACTTAGAATGACAATAACTTTAAAATGTCAAGCATTTTTCGTCTTTATTTAAGCTTCCCATTGGCCAATCCCATCCATTTTTAGTTTTTAAGTAGCCCACTTAATTCTTTACAGTCATGAACTTAGCAAATCCTGGACATTATAGAATTCAGCTAAGAAATAAGGCAAGGTGGCCGGGTGCAGTGGCTCACACCTGTAATCCCAGCACTTGGGACACCAAAGTGGGAGGATCACTTGAGGCCAGCAGTTTGAGACCACCCTGAGGAACATAGTGAAACCCAGTCTCTACAAAAAATTATAATTAGCCAGGCATGGTGGCATGTGCCTGTAGTACTAGCTACTCAGGAGGCTGAGGAGGAAGGATTGCTTGAGTCTAGAAGTTTGAAGTTAGAGTAAACTATGATTGTGCCACTGTACTTCATCCTGGGCAACAGAGCAAGACTCTCTCTTTAAAACAACAACAAATAAAACAAAAAGAAATAAGGCAAGTACTCAAACTACACTAAGGTAAATAGAATGAAGACAAGCAAAGGGAATATACTAAGTTACTACTAAATGGTTAACTTTGTGTTACCTTTTTTCTCTCTTTTTCTAATGCTCTCCATTGTTCATAGCACTCTTCTAGACGAATATGAAGTTCACTGGCTGGTCCACTACGGGTTTTAACTGGTCTTTGAAATCCAAAAGTTGGCATGAGACCAGAAAAGGAATTATCACCATACATCATATCATTAAAGTAGGGGTACAAATGGCTTAAGTCATCATAAGAAAATAAGTCATAGGAATCTAACAGTGGAACAACTGAATGGCCAAATGGGTGGGTGGATCTTAGGGGAAACCCATTTGAACCAATTTGTTGAAAACCCTGATTATGCCTTAAATCTCCCATCATATAATTATTAGAAAAGCATGACGGTTGTGTGTGATTCACACGGCTATTAATATTGTCTCCACCTCTCGTTCTGTGGCTATTAAAATGACCTTGTGACTCCAGTAGATCTTGGTATGTATTTTGTGATAAGCCATCTAAATGCTTTGGACCTTCCTCAGGATCATAATGTCCATTCTGTGACTTAGCTTGAAAATTATGTTTGTTTACATTTTCAATTATCCCATACTGCTGAGCTGAATAGTTATCACAAAATCCATTTGGCTGCTTAATTTTTTTATCCGTAACCAATTCAAAGAGATTTTCTTCTCCAGGCTTTGTCAGTCCTTCTATGTGATTGACAGATTGGATTCTTTCTGCACCACTGTAACCAAAATCAAAACTAGAAAATCCTGAAGGGTTTTCTTGGCAATATTTCTGAAATAAATTGCTATTTGGGGTTAAGTTTGTGGATGATAGTTGGGGAAAATCTGAAGAATGGTTAGAACCTTTTGAAGCTGCACTTAAATGACTATTTAATTTCATCAAGTTACCTTGATTTCGATAAAGAACAGAAGTGTTATTTTTTGTCTGAACATTCATCCAAGTTGGTCTGTTTAAATTGATACCTCCTGAAGATGTTGCTGTGTTTGGTAATAAATTCACTGATTTAAAATATTCAGAATTTGGAGGATCAGGTTTAGCAAACTGTTGCTTTTCTGTGACGTTAGCAAAATCATTAGCTGGACAAGCTGTGTGAGGTTTTAGTCCATACTCTGATTTTAAGCCAAAATCAGCAGTGAATGCTGCTTCCTTTCCAAACTGTTTCTCTGTCAGATGTGGTGTAGCTTTCGGAAATGTGAAATTCTGCTGGTCAGGGATTGTCTCCTCCATTTTTTTCTGATTCGCTGGTTTAACCTGAAATAATTTTGTGTAGGTGTCTGCTTCTACAGTTGGTGTTTCAGGTGTGCCATTTGCTAATTTTTTACTATCTTGGACACTAAAATTTGAACATTTATTAAGCTTAGTCTTATTAGGATGAACATATTCTGGGTATCTACAATAATCTACGTTTTCATTGTATCTATTAAATTGAGAGAGAAACATCTCTGCCCTTTTTTGCTGTAATGGTGCTTCAAGACCTTTAGTACATACTCTGTCTCTTCCATAAGGGTAAATATCAACTCCTGATTCTTTCATGATGTCAGAAAGACCAGTTTGAGGTATAAGACAGTTTTTGATAAATGGATATTCTTGGAATGTTGTCTTAGGCGTATCATTTGTCTGAATATTGTAACAGCTAGAATGATCACTTCGTGAGGGGTACATCCATTGTTCTTCAAGGTCTAAACCAGTAAGTCCATGATAAAGTTCATCTATTTTTTGTTGTGGTGTGAGATTACTGTTATGCAGGTATTGCTTTTCCGTTGCTGACACAGATTCACCACTATAAAAAGCTTGCTGAGAGATGGCTGTATCTATTGGCCTTTTGGTTTCTGTTAAGAGGTCATGGTGATCTGCAAATCTGCTTGTGTTCATTGGCCAAACTGACTTTACATTGGAGGAACAGGTCCTAGAACAAGTAAATATATTTAATTACAACTTACGTTTTAAAGACTTTATTTCCTCAGTGGAAAAGGGAGAAAAGTTCTTGAAAAACATTTATCTTGCCATATCACACCACTCTCTAATCCCTTTCAACTCCGCTTTATAAGCTACCATTAGCTCCAGATAACTATCACATGAAATGTGCAATATGTTATATAAATATGCAATTTTTAATATGTCTTCACTGTACTTTCCCAAGAGACTAAGGTCTAAGATGTGACTTCATGGTCTTAGATGAATTATTATTATTATTATTATTATTATTATTGAGACAGAGTCTCACTCTGCTCTCCAGGCTGGAGTGCAGCAGTGCCATCTTGGCTCACTGCAACCTCCACCTCCCAGGCTCAAGCGATTCTTCTGCCTCAGCCTCCCAAGTAGCTGGGACTACAGGCGTGTGCCACCACACCCGGCTAATTTTTGTATTTTTAGTAGAGATGAGGTTTCACCATATTGGCCAGGCAGCTCTCGAACTCCTGACCTCATGATTCACCTGCCTTGGCTTCCCAAAGTGCTGGGATTACAGGCATGAGCCACCACGCCCAGCCTAGATGAATTATTTACCTATAGTAATCAGGAAATAAGCTTTTCCTTTGCTTAGGTTATTATATAAAAGCATTGTTGACCACAGTTTTTTTTTAATGAAAAAAGATGTGTTTTGCTTAAACTTTGTGAAATTAAAATATTTTAATTGATAACATGTACACTATATACTTCCCTATTTATGAAATAGGATATTTGGGTAATAAGGCTTCCACATCCAAATAAAACAATTAAAATATTAAAAAATTTTCTAACACATGAATAAAATCCATATGTATTTCTGCATAGTAGTAATGAGTTTTATTCTTTGAGATCTATGTATAAAAGCTCCTTGGAATTTATATTCTTTAAGCCAGTATTTAGTTCATGAACTCAAGGGAAATAGCTCTGAATTATGCAAGAATAATTTTTCAATGAACGTTCTTAAGCAAATAAAACCTTAGACTGAACTTCTAATTGTATAGCAAATACT
>CAUYLG010054619.1:0-17261 GCA_963573385.1 Cacajao melanocephalus | reverse complement strand
GTCTTCCACAATGGTTGAACTAATTTACACTCCCATCAACAGTGTAAAAGTGTTCCTATTTCTCCACATCCTCTCCAGCATCTGTTGTCTCCCAATTTTTTAATGATTGCCATTCTAACTGGTATGAGATGGTATCTCAATGTGGTTTTGATATACATTTCTCTAATGATCAGTGATGATGAGCATTTTTTCATGTTCGTTTGTTGCATGAATGTCTTCTTTTGAAAAGTATCTGTTCATATCCTTCGCCCACTTTTTGATGTGGTTGCTTGTTTTTTTCTTGTAAATTTGTTTAAGTTCTGGTAGATTCTGGATATTAGGCCTTTTTCTGATGGGTAGCTTGTAGAAATGTTTTCCCATTCTGTTGGTTGCTGGTGTGCTCTAATGATTGTTTCTTTTGCTGTGCAGAAGCTCTTAAGTTTAATTAGATCTCATTTGTCAATTTTAGCTTTTGTTGCCATTGCTTTTGGTGTTTTAGTCATGAAGTCCTTGTCTGTGCCTATGTTCTGAATGGTGTTGCCTAGGTTTTCTTCTAGGCTTTTTATTATGTTAGGTTTTATATTTAAATCTTTAATCCATCTGGAGTTAATTTTTGTATAAGGTGTAAGGAAGGGGTCCAATTTCGACTTTCTGCATGTGAGGTTTCTACTGAGGTTTAGATTGAAAAGGAAATTATTTCTTTTTTATAAATTTTTCCCCCCAGAATTTTAGGAAAAGGATAGAAGTTAGTCCATGTTCTTAGAAAACTGTAGATCAGACACAAATCTTGTATGTCTACCTAGTGATGATAGAGGGAAATGCCTGGAATGAACTAGGTTCATAGTATAATGTGTTTCACAAAAAGACAAAATTTTGGTGTTTTTGAGAATACTGCCTGTATATGCTTATGGGTGGAAATCTAGGAGGTGTTGTAGCATCAGAAGGTACAAATTTCTATTCCTTAAATGTGTGAATGCTGGTATCCAACATGGAACTCTTGAATTAATAAAGCTAAAATGAGGAACTCTTCTGAAGTACAGAGATGCTCCTGGTTCATCTACGTAGCAGTCTGTAAAAGCGCATTTATACAGTGTACCAATTAATTTTTAAATGTGGACTCTAATAATATCCACATCTTCTGATCACTTTAACCATAAAAAATGTTGGAAGCAAATTATAGATAAAATTAATAAATCACAGGTTAAATATTTCTTGTTTCTTTTTTGACTTCCTTCAGTTGATGATTGATGGATGAATCAAAAACTTGTACTAGAATAAAAAAGTAGAAAGTGGCTACATTTTATAAATGCAAAAAAAATCTAATTTCAACATAAAAATATATAGAATGAACAAGTAACAATATAAGAAAATTTAAAAGCAGCAACAACAGAATAGGTTAATATTTTTGGTTTAGTGGTAGCTACACTCCCAACTTCTGTTTAGTATCACCATGGAAAAACTAGCATGGGCACTCAGACTCTTGCACTTGTAGATAATCTTCATTTTTCTCCTGTGAAATAATTACTATTACATAATAATATACATTAAAAAGTTTGTACTAAGAAGCCTTGGTTATGAGAAATAGCTGGTCCTATTGTTTGAGGCCAATGCTGGAGTAATATTAGTTTTACAGCAATTGGAGTAGTGCTCCTGCTGATGGCTCTGGGCATTTTCTGTGCAGAATAGCAATCTGTGCCACCTTGCAAAATGTGCAAGTTTTGGCAGGACAATTTTCTTTCTTTTTCTTTTCTTTTTCTTTTTTTCTTTTTTTTCTTGAGACAAAGTTTTGCTCTGTTGCCCAGGCTGGAGTGCAGTGGTGTGATCTTGGTTTACTGCAACCTCCTTCTCCCAGGTTCAAGCCATTCTCCTGCCTCAGCCTCCTGGTTCCTGGAATTACAGGTGTGCACCACCACATACGGCTAATTTATTTTTTGGTTTTTATTTTTAGTAGAGATGGTGTTTCAGCATGTTGGCCAGGCTAATCCAGAACTCCTGACCTCAGGTGATCTGCCCACTTGGCCTCCCAAAATGCTATGATTATAGGTGTGAACCACTGTACACAGCCGAGACAAGTTTCAAATAATGCTGAACTGATACTCTATTGAAATGTTTAATCTCTGTTACTCCAGTGAGTCTGAAATTTCATAACTAGCTGGGGAGGGGTTTCGAGACTAACACTCCTGCTTTCCTCATTTAAGCCCTCATTGTTTGTAACGTTGACCTACCCAACCTCTTTTTGCCAGAAGATCCAAAGGAAATATGGAAAATAAAGTTGAGTTTAAAAAGCTAGAAAGTTTGTATTATTGTTAACCTCACTCTAAAAAAAACCCCTCAAATTCTTATTCACCAAAAACTGAAATTCTAGGCCAATCAATCTAGTGGTGTTTAGAGGAAGGGATTGAGGGAGATAAACCAAAGGGAAGTGAGAGTCAGGTAGGCACTGCATTTTAAATTCTATTCATAGTGATGTATGTGTATGTATGAATTACATTGATTTTGACTTCAGCCTAATTTTTTACTTTATGCATCCACCGTCTTTGACTTTTCCATTTCCCATGTAAAGTTAAGCCAACTTACTTAAGCTCCCATTTACCTCAAATGGTACAGAGACAAATAGCCTTATACATATGCCCTAATGGATTTGATTAATTTCTTTGACTCATATACTCAGAGGGGAGATTACTGAGTCATTGGGTACTTGCCTTCAAAATTAGTTTCCCCAAATACTGGATAATACTTTTCAAAGTGGCTTACCGGTTTAGTCTCTTACTAATGGAGAATGAAGGATTCTGCTTTCCTGAGAATTCTTGGAATTACCTATTATATGTTTGTCCAACATATGGATTAAAAATGGAATCTTATTAAAAGGGATTTGATTATCTGTGAAGCCAAGCATATTTTTAAAAATATATTTCTAAGTCATTTGGACTTCTCTTTTTGATATGGTTTGGCTGTGTCCACACCAAATCTTATCTTGAATTGTAACTTTCACAATTCTCACCTGTTGTGGGAGGAACTTGGTGGGAGGTGATTGAACGATGGCGGTGGGTCTTTTCTATGTTGTTCTTATGATAGTGAATGAGTCTTGTAAGATCTGATGGTTTTAAAAACAGGAGTTTCCCTGCACAAACTCTATCTTTGCCTCCCACCATCCATGTAAGACATGACTTGCTCCTCCTTGCCTTCCTCCATGGTTCTGAGACCTCCTCAGCTATGTTGAACTATAAGTCCATTTAATCTCTCTCTCTCCCCCTTTTTTTTCCCCAGTTTTGGGTATGTCTTTTTCAGCAGCATGAAAATGGACTAATACACTTTTGTATGTTGGCTATTTATAGATTTTGCTGATTTTTCTTAGATTTTTTGTTTGTAATATATATTTATCAGCAGGACCTTTCATGTTGCTAATATTAATTACAGAATGGTTTTAGACATTGAAAATGCCATTTTCCATTTGACAATGTCAGTTAGCCTTGTATATGATGTTCTTTATTGAACTGAAATGTTAGTTTCAATGTAGTCAAAATTTTTGTGATTGTTTTGAATGCTTGAAAATGATGCATTGTTTAAATACAGCTTTTATACATCTATTAGCTCACAGTTATTTACATTTTTTCTGTCTTTGTGTTTTTTGTGTTCAGTTGCATCTGTTTCTGAAAGTGATGTAAAATTCTTTAGTTATAATTGAGTGATTCAAAATTTTCTTATAGTTTGCTTACTTTTATAGCTCTATTGCAACACTTTTGCTTTATTATTTGAAGGTGCAAGAAAGAGGAGTGCAGATATGCAAATCACGGCACACCAACAACAACAGTTTATGCAAAGATCATTTTTTGTTTTGTGCATTTTTCCATTTTCATTACTCATTCCCACTCCTATACCCACTCTTATGTCCACCATAGACAGCCACTCCAATGTATTGAGGACTAGTCATGGATATTCATATATACTTTGATGATCTATATTTTCTGTTTTGTTTATTGATGTATGTTTCTTAAACTTTATTTAATTGTATTACTGTGGTTGAATGACATACTATTTTCTTCTGAATTCTTTTGAGTTTTTTTCTCAAAAACAGTTTTTAGACTGATTCTATTGTGTCTGACTGAGGACAGCTTTATCTTGTTTATGCATATAGAAGTAGCTTAACTGGACATTAAAATCTTAGTTCAAATGTACTTTCCTTTAAGATATTGATAATATTATTCCTTTGTAATCTTGTATGCAGAATCAATTTGTGTTCCTTTATAGGTAATTTGCTTCTTTTGACCTCTTTTGTTTTCTCTGTTTCTGATCCCTTAAAAATCTGTCTGTGTGTCTGTTTTCTCTTCTTCTGGATCATACTTGTTTTGTGATAAAATCTTTCATTCTCTAGGCTTACATTATATTTTTCTTTTCTAAATTCTGAGATAGTTTGTATCATGATTTTCTTCCCTCTTCTATTTTTTCTTTCCATTTGAGTTTCCTGATTTGTGATGATACTTTTATATCTGTCTTCTTTATATCCTATCTCAAGTATTTTTCTTTTCCTTGAGTAGCTTCTTGTTTGTGCTTTTCATACATATCCTTTTTTTTCTACACACATATTTTCTTAAAATGGCAAGGTAATGAATCTTTGGGAAAATGAAAAATTTCCAGCCAAGCCCTGGTTTGTGCCCTTCCTGATGAGTTTAAAAAATAAAGAAAACCTATATTCAAAAAGAAAAAGAAACAAATTTTATAATGGCAACATAGGAAAACAGACAATTAATAGAAAAAACTAATTAGAACCATAATGAAATATTACTATATATCACCAAATTAGCAACATTAAAAAATAAGTGACAAAATGCTGGTGAAAATGTGGAGTAATAGTAACTCTTATACACTTTTAGTGGAAGTAGAAATTGGTATAGATATGTTAGTAGGCAGTTTGCTAACACAGTAGCTGTACCTACATACCCTAAAACCAGCAATTCAAAATTCATAAATGTCCTCTGAGAAAATTCATGGACACATATTGAAGGGTGCATGTGCAACATTTTTCTAGTAACACTTTACTGGGATAACTTACAATTATTCCTATCCAATATGTCCACCTGCAATATAAAAAATTCTATAATCATGCAATGAACTATTATACAGCAATGAAAATGGATGTGATACACCATCACACAGCAACAGAATCTCTACAACTCAATGTTGAGAAAAGGAAACTTTATGCAAAAGAGTTCAAATTATATGACTCCACTTACATAAAGTTCAAAAATGTGAAAATATTAAATTGTTTAGGAAATGAATACATAGTGGGCAAGCAGAAGTATTGAATAAATATAAAAGCATGTTTTACAAGTGTATCAGAGGAGACAGCAAACAAATGTGGAAAATTCTGTAAGACCAAAAAGAGAACACAACAAATCCTGACAAATGAGTGAGCACAGAAGCCTCTGGGTTTCTGGTAAGTCCAGAGGCTCACTTCAAGTGGGTCTTTACTCTTCAAGGAACAGGAGAGAAAACCTAGGGCTCAAACACAGAAAATCATTAGACTGAAAATCTCTAAAGATTAGTCAACTTAGTAAAATGGGTAAACTAAACAAATATACATACATAAATAAGTAAGCAAAAAGTTCTGCCCTGCCAATAAAATATGCTGTCTATGGCCTTTGGCTGTAGGTAGAGTGGGGGATATATTTCCCCCTAAGCAGATTGAAATGTGAACTGTCCCTAATGTGGCAATGAAACTGAATTTCAATAACATATATGGCTGAAAACTCCAAACTTAGGACTTTATTCTAAAGTAGCCCTGGTTTTTTAGTTCATTTAGGCTCTTGGGAGAGACAAATGAAAATCCGTTTCTGGAATAATGCAACTTAGTGCAGGACTAAAATAGTTCCCATGGATAAGTTCCAGAGAAAATTAATTCACTAAAGGATGTCACAGAAACAGGAGAATATTTTGCTATGAGGAAGAGTAAGCAGGAATAAAAAGCAACAGATTCAGATTTGAAAATAATATAGTTATTAAATAATTCACTAAATTAAAGGAATAAAGGAGAAAAACATCTGTAAAAATATTTTGTACAATTTAACAACCAAAAATGAAAGATCTTCTAGCAAGCTAAAAATAGAAGTTTTTTTTTTAAATCTAATAAAATGCATGTTTATTTAGATTTAGATTTAGCTATACATGATAGCACACTCAGGATTACTCTCTTAAATATAATAATGTTTATGTCTCTTTCGTAAGTTAAATCCATAAATAGGAAGTTTCAGGGATGCACTGGGTGCTCAATAATCTTCAGTTGTTCAGACAGGTACCTCCTCTCTGTACCCTTACATAGCAGTGAGACAGAGAGAGGGAGCTTGGCTGTCTTCATCTTATTATAAGAATACCAATCCCCTATTGGGTCTACACCTGCATTACCTCATTCAAATCTAATTATCTCCCAAAGGCCCCATTTCCAAATAGTACCTGATATAGTTAGGCTTTGTGTCCCCACCCAAATCTCATCTTGAATTGTAATTTTCATAATCCTCAAAATCCCTATATGTCAAAGACCAGGTGGGAGTGGGTGGTTTTCCCCCATGTTGTTCTCCTCCTAATGAGTGAGTTTTCATAATATATGATGGTTTAAAACTGGCATTTCCCTCTTTGTGCTCTCTGTCTCTCCTGCTGCCATGTAAGATGTGCCTTGCTTTGCCTTCACTTTCTGTCATGATTGTAAATTTCCTGATGCCTCCCCAGACATACAGAACTGTGAGTCAGTTAAACCTCTTTCCTTTATAAATTACCTAGTCTCAGGTAGTACTTCAGAGCAGTATGAGAACTGACTAATACATCCCCACACTGGGAATTAAAACTTCAACATATGAATTTTGGGGAGACCAAAACATTTAGTCCATAGCAGGAGCTACTTGTCAAACTAAAATGTGGGCCTTCTATTATTATGAAATAATGCAGACATTTTTATAAAACAGCATTTTAGTAAACCTAATGGAAAATAGAGAAACATTAAATAATACACTTTAAATGGAAACTGGATAAGGAATGCCATTGTATTACCTCCTGTTCAGTGTTGTAATAGAAATCTGAACTGCATAACAAAGCATATAAAAATATAAATTATAAAGTTTGAATGAAAACATTAACACTACAAATATATTAACTATAAGATTATATACACAGAGAGCCTACAATGTTTTTGAAATGATAATTATAATTAGAGACAGTTAAACAAAGTTTCCAAATACAAGAATATGTGAAAGTAAAATGTATTTCTCTACACTAGAAAATAGCAATTAGAAGCACTATTTAAAAACTGACACAAGAACAGAAAATCAAACACATGTTCTCACTCATAGGCGGGTGTTGAACAATGAGAACACATGGACACAGGGAGGCGAGGATCACACATTGGGGTCTGTGGGGGGGAACTAGGGGAGGGACAGCAGGGGGTGGGGAATTGGGGAGGGATAACATAGGGAGAAATGCCAGATATAGGTGATGGGGAGGTAGGCAGCAAACCACATTACCATATACGTACCTATGCAACAATCTTGCATGTTCTTTACACATACCCCAAAACCTAAAATGCAATAAAATATGTATTAAAAAAACTGACACTAAAAAGAGTTTCCAAGAAATACATCTAAAAAGAAGTCTAAGATTTTAATGGAAAAATTTATAGAAGTTGGTAAAAAATGTAGCAGAATAGCTAAACAAATCAAGAAATATAGCCAGTTCACGACAATTCAATCCAAAATAATCCATTAATTCAAGGCTTTTTAAATAAAATTTTAATAATAAATTGAAAGGAAACATAGATCATCCAATTAAGGTATTATTTCCTACTATATCAAAATTTAAGATAGATTAAAAATTAATATGAAAAGCTAAACTGGTAATATTTATGAAGTAAATGTAGAAAAGTCTTGCAATTAAATGTACTATTTTTAAAAGAATGAAAATATAAACAAGAAATAAAAGCCTATAAAATTAAGGTTATAGCTTCACCAAAAACAGTTATAATAAAGTGAAAAGCTAAACCTCAAGTAGAAGACCACTTAAACAAATAAAATAAATAAGACATTTCTATTTTAAACAAAAATATTTCTGAAAACTATTAACAAAAGATCAATAATCACTTAGGAAAATAGGCAAGAAATATATTTGAAAGAGGAAATGAATGGCTAATAAACATAAGATGCCCAACCTAATTTGCAAACAGAAAACCACTAATTAAAATCAGTAAGATTATCATTTTAAACCTGTTAGTTTAGCTAAATTTTAAGTCTGCTAATTCCACATATTGGTCAGGATATAAGCTAATACTCCTATCTGTACTTGCTGTGGCATTACCTTATACAGCTAAGCAATTTCCCTCTAAAATACTTCTACTCCTTTGGTAAGTCCTAGAGAAAGTCACTGTAACATGTCAACAAAAACATATGTATAAAAATATTAATATTAACATTTTTCATAACAGAAAAATATTGGACACTACCAAAACATCCAAAGTCAGCTGGATAAATTGTGTTATATTTGTAAGACAGAATGCGAACCAGTTGTGAGAATGAATAAGTTAGTATTTCACATAATCCAAGGATGAATTTCATGAACAAAATGAAAACAGTAAGTTGCAAGAAAAAACATTTAATATTGTTCAGTTTCAGTACAATTAAAATAATACTAATCATAAAATAAGTAATATCTAGGGAAACATAATTATGTGTAAAGGAATAAAAAAAATAACAAATTCAAAATAACATTTACTTCTGGGTTAAATGTAGGCTGCCGCTATGCCATCCAGGAGGGGTACATAGAGAACTTCAAGGTGTGAGTATTCATGGAATATTTTAAAGCTGAGAAGGAAGTATATTAATATTCAGTTTATTATTATTTATTATGAATAAAATATTTAATAAGAGAATAAGAAATGAATGTAACAAATCTGCAAATATTGATATATAAGGATTTAATTTCTAAAGCCAATAAACAATTGAGAAAATATGGAATATAAAAATGACATATTTCTCATGTTCATATAAATTGTTTTAGGGAATGGGCCACAAAACCTTGGGACACAAGTTTTTGGTACTATTGGAATATAGAACTGGAAATCTGAGGGAGGAGAATCATGAAATAGATAAAATAATAGTAAAATTGCCTTTTGTATAATTTTATGGCCAGGTACATATATTTTTGAATTCACTTAAAATAATAATGGTAGTTACCTGGGTGACGGAATAATGAGCCATTTTATGGTGTCTTTAGATAGAGTTGAATTTTTTAAATCTCTTGAAATTGTTATTTAAAATGGTTTTCTCTAGGTAGTTCAACTGGAGTGAGTAAAAGGACTTAACTTTACATTTTATACCCTTTAGGTTTTATTTTAATTTATTACCTTTTGCAGGAATTCCTGTTAATAAAAAACAAATAATAGGCACTGATGCTGAGAAAAACCTGTTCTGTTGTTAATAAAATCTTCTACACTTGAGAGAAGTAAAATACCTGAACTTTCAAAAACAAAGGAAGATTTATTTTCCAAAAGCCATGGATCCTAAACAAAGAAAAACTATTATAAATAAATTTGGCTAGCCACAGTGAAACAAATAGATTATATGCTTATTGGTGACCCAGTTAGAGCTATTTTCTAAATAAGATTTGGTAAATGATTGTTAGAAGAATTTGACATTAAGAAAAGTGGTTTTGTGGTGAAATTCTTTAACAGACTTAATTTTTCAAATTAGTTTATGTTTACAGCAGAATAGTGCACGGTACAGAGATTTCTCATATACTCTTTGCCTTCACAGAGTCATAGTCTCCCTCATTATCGATATCTGCACCAGAGTGGTGCATTTGCTACAATTTATAAATCTATATTGACACATAATTACCAACTAGAGTCCTAGTCCATAGTTTGCATTAGAGGTCACTCTTGGTGTCGTATATTTTATGGGTCTGTACCAAAGTGTAATTACTTACAAAGTATAATTACTACTATACAAAGTATAATTACTACAATGTCACATTATACAGGGTATTTCCATTGCCCTAAAAAATCCTCTGTGTTCTGCCTATTTATCTGTCTTCTCCTTTAAGTCCTAACAGCTACCGATATATTTTTACTGACGTTTTTGGCTTTTCCAAAATGTCATATAGTTGGAACCATATAGTAAGTAGCCTTTACAGACTAGCTTCTTTCAATTAGTAACATGAATTTAGGTTTCCTCCATACTTTTTCATGGCTTGATAGTTCATATTTTTTCTAGTGCTGAATAATAACCCATTGTCTGAATATATCATCGTTTATCCATTCACTTACTGAAGGACATCTTGGTTCCTTTCAAATCTTGGCAATTATGAATAAAGCTGTTATACAAATCCATGTGCAGGTTTTATGTGTACATATGCATTCATTCTGGGGAAAAGAAACAAGGAACGTGATTTCTAAATTGTATGGTAACAGTGTATTTATTTATTTGTGAATTTGCCAAACTGTTTTCTGAAGTGGCTTTACCATTTGCAATCCCACCAGTAATGAATGGGAGTTCTTGTTGGTTCCCATCCTTGTCAGCATTTGGTATTGTCAGTATTCTGAATTTTGGCCAACCATTCTAATAGGTGTGTAGTGTTATCTCATTGTTGCTGTAATTTGTATTTCTCTGATGACATATGAGATAGACCATGTTTTCATATGTTTATTTGCCATCTGTATATCTTCTTTGATGAAGTATCTGTTAGGGTCTTTGGCTCAGTTTTAAAACAGCTTCTTGGTTCTTTTATTGCTGAACTATAAGAATTTGTTGTATATTTTAAAAGCAATCCTTTATATTATGTCTTTTGCAAATATTTTCTTCCAATCTGTGATTTATCTTTTCATTCTCTTGACAAGTGTTTTTGATAGAGTTTATTACCCCTTTATTTGATGGTTTGTGCCTTTGATGTTATTGTTTCTAAAAATCATTGCTAAATACAATGTCATCAATGGTTTCCCTCTGCTATTTTCTAGGAGTTTTATGGTTTTGTATTTCATGGATCTATACTGAGTTAATTTTAAGGAAGTGTGTAAAATCTGGGTCTAGATTTATATTTTGAATAAGACGTCCAGTTGTTTCAGCATTTGTTGAAAAACTATCTTTTTTTCTATTGTATTGCCTTTGCTTCTCTGTCTCTAAGACCAGTTGACTTTCTTTATGTGGCTCTGTCACTGGACTCTCTATTCTGTTTAAGTGATCTATTTGTTTATTTTTTTCACTAAAACCACAATGTATTCATTATTGTCACTTTGTAGTATGTTTTGAAGTTAGAGAGTTTTAGTCTTTCAACTTTGTTCTTCTCCTTCAATATTGTGTTGGATATCCTGGGTCTTTTACTTCTCTATGTAAACTTCAGAATTAATTTTTCAATATCCACAAAATAACTTGCTGAGGTTTGGACTGGAGTTACATTAAATCTATAGATTAAGTTGGGAAAAACAAGTATCATGACAGTATTGATACTTCCTGTTTATTAACATGGAGCATCTCTCCATTTATTGAATTATTCTTTGATATCTTTTATGAGAATTTTGTAGCTTTCCTCATATAGATATTGTACATATTTTGTTAGATTTACACATTAGTATAAATCTAATGGGGGTGCTAATGTAAATAATCTTGTGTTTCTAATTTCACATTTTACTTGTTCATTGCTGGTATATAAGAAAGCATTTCACTTTTGTATATTAGCCTTGTATTCTAAAAAAAACTTGCCATAATTGCTTATTAGTTCCAGGAGATTTTCTTTGTTGATTCTTTTGGACTTTCTAAATAGATGGTCATCTGTGAACAAAGATGGCTTCATTTTATACTTGCCAATTTATATGCATTTTACTTTCTTTTTTTGTCTTATTTTATTAGCTAGAACTGCCAGTGTGATGCAGAGGAGCAGTGGTGAGAGGGGACATTTTTGCCTTTATTTTAGTAGGGAATCTTTGAGTTTCTCACTATTAAATATCATGTTAGTGTAGGTTTGTTGTAGATACTCTGTAAGGAAAGAAGTCTCCTTGTATTCCTAGTTTACTGGGGAAGTGGTTTTAAAAAAATTAAAGTCAGAGGATTCAAGATGGCTGAATAGGAACAGGTGCAGTTCCCAATGCAGAACAAGAACAATGATGAGTGTGAGTGCCCACTGCATTTCCAAACAAATTTACACTGCCCGACAGACCAGGAGATTCCTGGGCCCAAAACCTCCACAAGTTTTCAGTGTGGCAGTTTCAGCCAGTGCCGGGTTGGTGCACAGAAACTCACACAAATCTGGGTGCACGTTTCAACTGGCACCTGGAAAGCTGGGGAGACAGAGCCGCCCATTCAACTGAAAGGGAGGTGGCAGAGACAGGGAGCCAGGTGATCTGGCTTGGCCGGTACCGCACCCACAAAACAAGCAATCTGAAATGCTCTGGATTGAGAGTTTCACAGCAAGTGCGGCTGGACCCAGTACAGTCCAGCTCAGTTGGAGGAAGGGCAACCACCACTACCAAGAAAGTCTGCCACTACAGAGGCAGTTCACACAGCAGCTGGGCAGAGCCTGCAGCAGCTGAGCAATGCCTCTGCTGGCAGACTGTGACTAGACTACCGTGCGGGGCGGAGAATCTATGTAAAAAGGCAGCAGCAGGACAGGAACATAGAAATAAAGCCGACTTTCTTATGACAGAGCACCTGGGAAAAGAGGTGGTTATGAATTCTGCTGCAGCAGACATAAAAGTACCTGCCCAGCAGCTCTGTATGGAGCAACGGAGCTCCCAGCATAGCACTTGAGCTCCTATATGGGATAGACTATCTTAAGCAGCTCCTTGAACCCAGTACACCCAAAGAGACACCTCATAAAGGAAAGCTCAGGCTGACATCTGGCAGATACCCTTCTGGGATGAAGACAACAGGAGAAGGACCAGTAGCAACCCTTACTGTTCTGTAGCCCCTGCAGGTGATACTCAGGCAAGCAGGGTCTGGAGTGGACCTCCAGCAGTCCTGCACCAGAGGGGTCTGACTGTTAGAAGGAAAACTAAGAAACAGAAAGGAATAACTTCATCATCAACAAAAAGGACGTCCACTCAGAGACCCCATCCGAAAGTCACCAACTACAAAGACCACAGGTAGATAAAGCCACTGAGATGAGAAGAAACCACTGTGAAAAGGATGTAAACACCAAAAACCAGAATGCTTCTCCTTTTCCTGGTGAAGAGTTGCGATCAAAGATGGATGTAGAATGGATCTGATGAATTGACCGAAACAGGCTTCAGAAGGTGGGTAATAACAAAACTTCTCAGAGCTAAAAGAGCATGTGCTAAGCCAATACAAAGAAACTAAGAACCTAGAAAAACAGGTTAGATGAGATACTAACTAGAATAAACAGCTTAGAGAAGAGTACAAACGACTTGCTGAAGCTGAAAAACACAGCACGAGAACTTCACAAAGCATACGCAATTTTCAATAGCCAAATCGACCAAGCAGAAGAAAGGATATCAGAGATTGAAGATCAACTCAATGAACTATAACAAGAAGGCAAGAAAAGAGAAAAACAAGTGAAAAGAAATGAACAAAGCCTCCAAGAAATATGGGATTATGTGAAAAGACCTAATCTACATGTGATAGGTGTACCTGAATGTGACAGAGAGAATGAATCTAAGCTGGAAAACACTCTTCAGAATATTATCCAGGAGAACTTCCCCAACCTTAGCAAGGCAGGCCAACATTCAAGTCCAGGAAATACAGAGAACACCACAAAGATATTCCTCAAGAAGAGCAACCCCAAGGCACATATTCTTCAGATTCACCAGGGTTGAAATGAAGGAAAAAATGCTAAGGGCAGCCAGAGAGAAAGGTCGAGTTACCCACAAAGGGAAGCCCATCAGACTCACAGCAGATCTCTCAGCAGAAACCCTACAGGCCAGAAGACAGTGGGAGCCAATATTCAACATCCTTAAGGAAAAGAACTTTCAACCTAGAATTTCATATCCAGCCAAACTAAGTTTCATAAGCAAAAGAGAAAGAAAATCCTTTAAGGACGAGCAATTGCTGAGAGATTTTGTCACCACCAGGCATGCCTTACAAGAGCTCCTGAAAGAAGCACTAAACGAAGAAAGGAACAACCACTACCAACCACTCCAAAAACGTACCAATGGTAAAGACCATAGACACAAGGAAGAAAATGTGTAAACTAACGGGCAAACCAACCAGCTAGCATCAAAATGGCAGAATCAAATTCACACATAACAGTATTAACCTTAAATGTAAATGGACTAAATGAGTTAGTTAGAAACTAACTCAGAACTGCACAGCGTTATGGAATCTGAACAACTGGCTCCTGAATGTTGACTAGATAAACAGTGAAATGAAGGCAGAATAAAGATAGTTTCTTTGAAACCAATGAGAACAAAGACACAATGTACCAGAATCTCTGGGACACATTTAAAGCAGTGTCTAGAGGGAAATTTATAGCAATAAATGCCCATATGAGAAGGGAGGAAAGATTGAAAATTGACACCATATCATCAAAATTGAAAGAACTAGAGGAGCAAGTTCAAAAAAAAAAAAAAACCCCAAAACCTAGCAGAAGACAAGAAATAACTAAGATCAGAGCAGAACTGAAGGAGATAGAGACACAATCAAACTTTTAAAAAAACAATAAATCCAGGAGTTGATTTTTTGAAAAGATCAACAAAGTAGACAGACCACCGCCAGATTAATAAAAAAAAAAGGGAGAAAAATAGATGCAATAAAAAATAATAAAGGGTATATCACCACTGATTCCATAGAAATACAAACTACAATCAGAGATTACAACAAACAACTCTATGCACATAAACTAGTAAACCTGGAAGTAATGGATAAACTCCTGGACACTTGCACCATCCCAAGCCTAAACCAGGAAGAAGTTGAAACCTTGAATAGACCAATAACAAAGGCTGAAGCTGAGGCAGCAATTAATAGCGTACCAACCAAAAAAAGTCCAGGTCCAGATGGTTTCACATCTGAATTCTACCAGATGTACAAAAAGGAGCTGGTACCATTCCTTCTGAAACTATTCCAAACAATAACAAAGCCGAAATCCTTCCCAAATCATTTTATGAGATGAACATCATCCTGATACCAAAATCTGGCAGAGACTCAACAAGAAAAGAAAACTTCAGGCCAATATCCATGATAAACATAGATGCAAAAATCTTCAATAAAATACTGGCAATCCGATTGCAACAGCACATCAAAAAGCTTATCCCTCACGATCAAGTAGGCTTCATCCTGGGGATGCAAGGCTGGTTCAACATACACAAGACTATAAACATAATCCACCACATAAACAGAACCAAAGACAAAAACCACATCATTATCTCAACAGATATAGAGAAGGCCTTTGACAAAATTCAACAGCCCTTTATGTTAAAAGGTCTCAATAAACTAGGTATTGAAGGAACATAAAACAATAAAAGCTATTTACAACAAACCTACAGCCAATATCATACTGAATGGGCACAAACTGGAAGCATTCCCTTTGAAATCTGGCACTAGACAGTTAATTTTTGTGTAACATGTGAAGAAGGGGTCCAGTATCAGTTTTCTGCATGTGCAGAAAGCAGAAACTGGACCCCTTCCTTACACCTCACACTAAAATTAACTCTAGATGTGTTAAAGACTTAAACATAACACCTAACACCATAAAAACCCTAGAAGAATACCTAGGCAAAACCAATTCAGGACACTGGCATAGGCAAGGACTTCATGACTTAAACACCAAAAGCATTGGCAACAAAAGCCAAAATAGACAAATGGGACCTAATTAAACTCCAGAGCTTCTGTACAGCAAAAGAAACAATCATTGGAGTGAACCGGCAACCAACAGAATGGGAAAAAAATTTTGAAATCTACCCATCTGACAAAGGGCTAATATCTAGAATCTACAAAGAACTAAAATAGATTTACAAGAAAAAAACAAACAACTCCATCAAAAAGTGGGTGAAGAATATGAACACTTTTCAAAAGAAGGCATATATGAGGCCAACAAACATGAAAAATGCTCATCATCACTGATTATTAGAGAAATGCAAATCAAAACTACATTGAGATAACACTTCACACCAGATAGAAAGGTGATCATTAAAAAAATCTGGAGACAACAGATGCTGGAGTGGATGTGGAGAAATAGGAACACTTTTACGCTGTTGGTGGGAGTATAAACTAGTTCAAGCATTGTGGAAGACAGTGTGGTGCTTCCTCAAGGACCTAGAAATAGAAATTCCAATTGACCCAGCAATCCCACTACTGAGTATATACCCAAATGAACAAACCATTCTATTACAAAGACACATGCACACATATGTTCATAGCACCACTGTTTACAATAGCAAAGACCTGGAACCAACCCAAATGCCCATTGACCATAGAGTGGACATGGAAAATATTGCACATATACACCATGCAATACTATGCAGCCATAAAAAACGATGAGTTTGTGTCCTTTGTAGGGACATGGGTGAATCTGGAAACCATCATCCTCAGCAAACTGACACAGGAACAGAAAATCAAACACCGTATGTTCTCACTCATAGGTGGGTGATGAACAATGAGAACACATGGACACAGGGAGGAAGCATCACACACTGGCGTCTGTTGTTGGCGGGCAAAGGAAGGACGGTGGGGGGAGGTGGGGAGGTCAGGGAGGGATAACATGGGGAGAAATGCCAGATGTAGGTGAAGGGGGGATGGAGGCAGCAAACCACATTGCCATGTGTGTACCTATGCAACAATCCTGCATGATCTGCACATGTACCCCAGAAACTAAAGGACAATAAAAATAATAATAAAGTCAAATGATTCTACTTCCAAAGGAAAATCTCCTTGACCAGTTGGCCCAAACCAGTGCATTTTATCTTATAGAAAATGAAAGGGACCCCATTTTCCCTTGTTATAAAGATAACAGATTGCATTAGCCACTACCCTAACAACTTCATGTTAACTTAATAACCTCTTGAAAGGCTCCGTCTCCAAATAGAGTTACATTCTTTTTTCTTTTGTCAGTGTTTTTTATTGCACTTTAGGTTTTGGGGTACGTGTGAAGAATATGCAAGATTATTGCATAGGTACACACATGGCAGTGTGATTTGCTGCCTTCCTCCCCATCACATGTATCTTGCATTTCTCCCCATGCTATCTCTCCCCAGCTCCCCACCCGCACCATCTCTATTTTGATAACATATCAATTATCTCAGCTTGTGGTACTAGTTATTGAAACTCAAAAACAACTATGTCAAGAGGCAATAAGGATTTCCTAAA
>CAUYLG010054617.1:0-33586 GCA_963573385.1 Cacajao melanocephalus | reverse complement strand
TAATTTGATCAATGCAGAAAATAATATACCTAAGTGTTAAAGATTGTGCTTACAGTTGCAGTTATTTCTGTGAAACCATGACTAATTGATTCCTATTGGTCCCTCTCTGGATGAAGGAAATAACAATGGTCAAGGAGAGAGACTGATGGTGTAGTAATAGATTGACCCTTTCTTACCACCTAGTGTTTATCCTAAAGATCAGATGTCTGCCAGATTACGGACACTGATGCAGAAGCCTCCTCTTGCTTCCCCGGGAGTTAACTAGGTTGTTGAACTGTCCTTGTGATCCCCATTGATTAGATCAAGTATGTTGGAAATGACTTAATTGCCTTGGAAGACAGTGTATAACAACTTAAAAAGCAAAACCAAAGAAAAACCTCTTCAGATCCAGGGTTTAAAAAAAAAATACGGAGCACTCCTAAATTTCTACCCTACTTGGATGAAAATTGGCTGAGGATAGATAGATGGGAATCTGGGCTTAGCCCTCATTATTATCAAATGTGATGAGGTTAAAGAGTCTTGCAAGATTTTCCCCTAAGGTCAGACCATTTTTCAGAACAATTGTGTTGTCTGCCGCAGTTGACCCAGAATTATATTGTTTAAGTTGTATTGAGGGGATGATAACACTCAGGTATTGGAGAGATTCCAAAGACTGGGACTCTTTTAGGAGACAGGTATAATTAAAATTCACAAGTTCTGAATTTCTGACCCGTTAAGCTGTTTGTGTCCCAGAATAAATTTAGGCCATATTATTAAGTCTGAGTACAACTTTGGAATTTAAAAATACTGGGAAAAAAAATATCACTCACAATCTAACCAGTTAAAAACACCTGTACAAAACAAGAAATGAAAGTTGTTGCTCATCCTTCCTCCTGATCCCCATACATACCTACTTCCTAGGTTACAGTTTAATACATGCCTCTCTGGCTTTTCCCTAAATTTATATAAATCTGTGCATGTTCTTTCTCTCTCTTTTTTTCTCCTAAACCCAAATTATCAAGCTATACCTAGTTGTATATTTTCATTTAACTAATATCATGGTCATCTTTCCAGGTTAGTACTATCAGTGTTTTTAATGACTACAAGTGGTATATTTCTGCAAATGGTATACTGTGTCGCAGACAATTATTCATGGGCATTGGATTATTTCTATGTTTTTGCTGTTATAGAAAGTGTTCCTTATAAATATATCTTTATGTACAGGCAACTATTTATGAAAGATCAATTCCTAGAGAGAGAGAGATTTCTAAGTTAAAGATTGCAGTCATTCCTTGGGGTATGGGAGTATTGGTATCAGGATTCTGAGTATACCAGAAACCGTGTATACTCAAATCCTGCAGTCAGCCCCGCAGAACTTCTGTATATGAAAAGTCAGCCTTCCTAGATGCAGGTTTTGCATCCCGGGAACAGTGTATTTTCAGTCTTTCTTTGGTTCAAAAAAATCTGCATGTAAGTGAACCCATGCAGCTCAAGCCTGTTTGTTCAAGGGTCAACTGTATATTTGTTTTAAAATTATAATTGACAGTGCTAAATGTCTTTCTAAAAAGGTCTTACCCATCTGTACTCCCACAAACCCATTTGATAATAGTCTCATTAGTGCTAAACATTTTCAATCTTCAGTTTTCCAGTATGATGGACAAAAAAAAGTTATTATTTCATATGTAATACTCAGATTTCTTAATGAACTTGAATATTTTGTCATATGATTATTGGTTGGTTGTATTTTTTCTATGAATTGAACTAGTTTATTTCGATTTCTTTTGGGTGACTTGCTTTATTAATTTTTAGGAATTATTTTTATATTAAGCTTATCAATGCTGTGTCCGGTTTGCATATTTGTATATCTTTTCTCCTAGTATTTTACTTCTTTTCATTTTTATTGATGGTGGCTTTTGCTATATTGAAGTTTCAATCTTTTATGTAGTCGAATTTTTTCTTAATGGCTTAAAAGTTTTCTAACTTGCTTAAGTAATGTTCTCCCACCTGAAGTTTATAAAAATATATATTTTATACTTTCATATTTTAATTTTTTTAACTTAGTCCTTGAATTCACTTGGAATTTATTTTTATATAAATAATTTTTATATTATTAATATATTATTTTATATAAAATATTTATATAAATATAAGAATATATATAAAGATATATAAATAGAAAAAATATATATTTTTCTATTTATATAAATATTTTTATATAAATAAATTCTAAGTGAATTCAATTTTATTTTCTTCCAAATAGGTAACCAATTGTTGTTAGATCCTCTATTGCGTAATCTCTCTTTTCCTTATTATTTGTATTTGCTGGCTTAATAATATATTAGAGGCCCATGTGCCAATGCATTTGTTTCTGGACCTCTGTTCCAGTCATTTATTTATTCATTCATTCTTTGGTTCATTTCTGTACTGTCGCAACATTGTTTTCTTTACTGGTAGTGCCACTTCTGCCCACTATCATTCTTTTCTAATTTTTTTTTTTATTGTTCCCATATTTTTAATCTTCTGGATATAGTCAAACTGTCAGGTTCTCTTGCAGAAAATTCCACTGAGATCATGTTTGGAATTGCGTTACATTTATAGATCAATGTGTGAAGAATTGACGTTTTTACAATACTGGTCTTTTCCATTTAGAAACATGATATTTCCCCATTTATTTGGGCTTCTTTAATTTAGTTCAGTAAAGTTTTATAATTTTCTTCAAGTAAGCCTTCAGTGTTTTTGGTTTAAGGAATATTTCACTGCTCAGCTATTCTTTCCTTTTTTTAAAAAAAATATTGTGTTCTACAATATAACTTTAAAACCATTTTATCTAATTCTCCAAAGAAGTTTTATTGACATATTCTGATTTAAATTACATTAAATTTCTATAATAATTTAAATGGATTGACATCTTTATATCAGTTCTTTCTATCCAGGAGTTTCGTTTCTCTAGTCTTTTATTCATGACTTGATCAAATCACGATTTAAATTTTTCTCTGATATGTGAAAAGGAATTTGTTTAATTTTGACAGGAAAAAAAATCCTCTCAAATGTATTTCTAATCTTCACTGTCTTTTTCCAGGCTGTCTCAGCATTGATTCAACCCTTAGGAGTATGTGCAGAGTACCTCAATTCGTCTGTGGTACAGGTAGGATTAAGCCATTTCACATTACTTCATATGATTGAAGACATGCAAACAGTAATAACTTCCTTTTATCAGGTTATTCAGAATGGTCTTTAATCCAGAGTATCTCCTTTTTTCACATTAGCTATCCTTTTAATAAAAATGCCATCAGATAATAAAAATTGTTGAATAATTTGAAGTATAGGAGACCTAACATTTGAGAAGGCTATTTACCTTTTCAGTTTATCATTTTATCAAATATAATTTTTATTTATTTTTCATTTTCTTATCTGTAAAGTAGGCAGCATATCCTTATTTGCCTCACAGGATTATTTAAGGATTCAATGCCATTATGTATTAAATCAGATTAGTATTTATGTATTAAATCGGCTAGGCTCACTTACTGGCTCACTCACTTTTGAGTATCAGCTTAACGGCACATCTTGTCTGATTTCCTGCCTCGGTAGGATTGTAAGTCAGCAGGTCATAGAACAGTCAAGCTGGGAGTGTTGAGTTTTCTAATACTAAAAGCCTATTCTACTATTTTGTTTCCTTTTCATTTCAATTAACAAGTTTTACTGAACAAAATGTCACGTTAAAATACTTCTATTTATTTATTTATTTTTATAAATAAGTCAGTGGACCTTGTAACTTTTATAGAGCTTTTAAAAAATCACCATAAGTGGTTTTGAAAGCATACTGTCCTTCGGAGCAGTGTTTTTAAATGCACTGTTCCTTCTTTCCAATGTCACATTTACTTAGGGCCACTTTAATAAGGGAAATAGGATTTTTTTTTTTAGTAGGTTCTGGAAATTTCTGTTGTTTCTTTTTTCTTTTTTTTCTTTTTGAGATGGCGTCTCACTCTGTCGCCCAGGTCAGAGTGCAGTGGCACAGTCTCAGCTCACTGCAACCTCTGCCTCCCTGATTCAAGCAATTCTCCTGCCTCAGCCTCCCAAGTAGCTGCGACTACAGGCACAAGCCACCATGCCCAGCTAAATTTTGTATTTTTAGTAGAGATGGGCTTTCACCATGCTAGCCAGGCTAGTCTCAAACTCCTGACCTCATGATCTGCCTGCCTTGGCCTCCTAAAGAGCTGGGATTACAAGCATGAGCCACTGTTCCTGGCCAATTTCTGTTATTTCTAAATGTTAAATGTTTTCTTTAGATGTCAAGGTAATACTGCAAGAGTTTTAGGTGACATAGGATGGTTGTTTATATATTTCTTCATTCTGTATATTAAACTCTTTAGAAATAGCAAATGCTCCTTCAGTTTATTAAGCATATAAATATAGTCATTAATTTGATAGCTAAAACACTAAGACATAAAGAGGCAAAGTGGTTGGACTTTTTAATATTTTAATAATAAACATTGATAATTTAATAATGAGGGTCAGATTGGGTTTTAAATGCAAGCTGTTTACTCATGCCTTGCTCTGTAGAAGAGAATTTAGCATAAATATCCCAGCTGCTAACTAATGTTAAAGTCTTATAAAAATTCCAGATTTTATATATATAAACAGAATGTACTTTAAAAAGAACAAGAAGTGTATGAATTCCCAACCAAGCACTTCTGATTTCATCTTTAATTATATCAAACCATCCAAAATTAAATTCATTCAGCAATAAATTCATACCATAATACATGTTACTTACATAACAGTTGACTCTACCACTTGCTGCTTATATGACTTCAGAAGACTCTTATTTAACTTGTGTGCCTCAGTTTTCTCATTTGTAGAATAGCCGTAATAGTAATAGCTATCTCAAGAGTTGCAATAAAGATTAAACAGGGCACAGCACATGCTGAAAAGAAAATTGTGATTCTCTTAACCATAACAGCTCTCTCTCTTTCCTGTACAATTGGCATAAGTGTAAATGAAGAAATTCTTCTGGATAAGTGCCTGATGTCATTTTAGCTCATTGCTAATGTATTCTTGGCTTTGATAGCCAAATATTGTTTATCTTCTTTCTTCATCAGCTAAATTTTAAATATTTTCTTACTTATATGGAAGTGGTCATTTAGATGTATTAATAGCTAATATTCTACCATTCTCACATACTCTGTAGAGTTAGTTATCTGGTTGTGTTACCATTCTGGAGCAGTGTATTGTGTGAATTTCATCTATAGGCCTCATTCACATCAGTAAGCAAAAGTAGTTCATATAGCAGCATATTTTTCATGGTCTGTGTTTATATTCATTTTTTAAAATTAAACACAAAATATTTATTATAAAAACAATTTATTCTTATGCCTAGTGTTTTAAAAGTTAGACTGTGTATCTTGAGTCACTCTTCAAAATTACCTTTATAAGATACTTTTATAAGATACCTTTATAAGATATTAAAGAAGTGGAGGTACCTAAGATTAAGTAAAGTCAGTTAAAGGTTTATTTGGCAGTATTAGATAGTTAGTGCTGCTCTGATACAAAAATTTTTATCTTTTCATTGCACCCTCTTCTTTGGAAATTGTAGATGAAGAAGCATTATCTCTCTCTACTTTGGGGACAGCTTCGAGAGTTCTTAATAACTATAGCATTTTATTTCTACAGCCCATGCTAGACCCAGTCATTCTTACTACAATCCAGGATGTACGGAGCGTAGAAGAGAAAGACCTCAAAGACAAGGTAAACGTTCTCTCCAGCCAGATAGGCCCTAGTGCCAGTTAGTTCACAGCAGAGCCAGGATTTGGCAGGGTTCACACACCATGCTCTTTGGATTCTGGTCACATGCATTCACATCAAATTAACTTTACATTTTCTACTTAAAAAGTGCTGTTTCTGAAGCACCAGTGATGGTTGTTACCTCAGTCAATAGAGTTAATATAGTGTTCTTAGTAAGTGATACCATTCAGAATTTTACTAACATGATTTTGATTGTATCACAATTGGCATAGAAAAAGCTTTAAAAATAATACAGTATTAAAACTTACCCAGAGTTGTTTAAAGCAGTTTTGCAATTTAAATTTAACATGATTTATTTTGTATACCCTAATTTGTTCACAGGGTATACAAAATAATTTTGTTCACAGGTATACATTCCCTTTCCTTTGCTGCTCACCCATGTGCTAACTTTTGTTTCTAAGCAAAATGAAGTTAATTGGCCTTATAGAAATCAGATAGTGACACACTGTTGTTACCCTATAGTCTTGAGTATAAGAATTGGGATCAAAATGTCTTTACAGTTCCTTTTTTATTTTTTCTTTTTATTAAATAAAAGAGATTGGTTAGCATCCCTGAGCTGTTGTCTGCCATTAAGTTACTTTGCATGCGCTTCCAACCGGATCTGGTGACAATTGTGGATGACCTTCGACTAGACATTCTACTGCGCATGCTGAAATCACCACATTTTAGTGCTAAAATGAATTCTCTCAAAGAAGTAAGTTTTGCATTTGTTTCTATAAGACCTAATGTACAGATATTTAGTTCTACCAAAAGTTGTGCTTGTTAATATAAAAATGTTGGGAAATATGAATGATTTATTATTATCATATAAAAAGATGATTCATAAAAAATGTTGTCTTGTATATAATTGTTAGTAAAGACATCTTCTTTGTTACTTTCAAAATTTACATCTGAAGTATTTACAGTATTTAGTGTTTTTTTGAAATTTCCTAGAATATAATCCCTTAGAATATACAGTTTTGAGATTTACTTTTGCTCTAAGGGTACAGTTCATTTTGTTTTATTTCAGATGTAAGTTTACTTAAACCAAATCTTCTAACTGGGGTTGAGACAAAAACAAAATGACTGCAACAGTGTTGGCTGAAGTGAAATGATGCAAATAATTTTCTGTAGCTTCCTGAACTTATCATATCTGCAGAGACAGTGCAGTTGGTTTTGGTGTGTGACACATGGAGCCAATGCAGTTCAGTTAAAATTCAGTTATTTTTCCTTCAGTTTTGTATAGTTAGGATTCTTGGTACCAGTGAAAGAAACTCATCTTGAACCATTTTAGGCCAAAAGAGGAGTTTATTGAAAAGAGGCTAGGTTATTTCACATGAATGAAGGATTGAATAGGCAGACCAAGAAAGGGTAGGCACATGTGGGCAACAGAACAACTAGAATTTGAGATCCAACCACTGTCAGGACTCTGTCCAAATCTCATCCCTGCTTTTCTTCGTATCTTGGCCTTGCTCCCTCTCTACCTGCAGTTCAGCGTTTTTCATATGGTAGAGATCAAGATGATGAACAGATCCCATGTTTCACATCCTGCAGTTCCCATCACCAGTGAGAGACTGACTCTTTCTTTGTGTATATGAAGTGTCTTCCTGACACTTGTGTGTGCTTTCCACATGGTGCTGCGATTGAGGTTTGAGTTAAATGTTCATCCCTGAGTGATTAGCAGTGGTCCAGGGAATGAGAGCTGTAAGAATGAGTCCATGTTCTTTTTTTTTTTTTTTTTTTTTTTGAGGTGGAGTCTTACACGGTCCATAAGGCAGGAGTGCAGTGGCGCAATCCCTATTCACTGCAACCTCTACCTCCTGGGTTCAAGCAGTTCTCCCGCCTTAGCCTCCCGAGTAGCTGGGATTACAGGCGCCCATCACCCCACCCAGCTAATTTTTTGTATTTTTAGTAGAGACAGGTTTCTCTGTTTTGGCCAGGCTGGTCTCAAACTCCTGACCTCAAATGATCCACCCACCGTGGCCTCCCAAAGTTCTGGGATTACAGGTGTGAGCCACTGTGCCTGGCCCTCCATGTTCTTTTTAAAGGGACATCACAAATGGTAACTTCTTATAAGTGGCCTTTGATACATTTTGGCTAATTATCAAAGCACATTATAATGTTGTAAAAATTATGTATATATGAATATTTAATAATGTATGTTAGATTCGGTCACAATAATCTTGTCTTTTTAGGTAACCAAACTAATAGAAGATAGCACTTTATCCAAATCTGTGAAGAATGCTATAGATACAGACAGATTATTAGATTGGCTAGTTGAAAACTCAGTTCTGTCAATTGCACTGGAAGGTAAGTTGCTTTCCAAAAAATAAAAATTACCTAACATAATTTAAATAATATATCTTTGTATTAAAAAGTATACAAAATTGTTGCTTGTACTGTATTACCCTTTAAATGAGCTTATAGCAAGTTACTGTTGTTTTCAATTAATATAATTGTATTTAGAGAGTCAGTGTTCACTACATCTGACTTTCTCTCTCATGTTTCCTCAATTAGGCAACATAGACCAAGCACAATACTGTGACCGTATAAAGGGAATTATTGAACTCTTGGGCAGCAAATTATCGTTAGATGAGCTCACTAAAATTTGGAAGATACAGGTAGGTCAATCAGAATTATTTTTGCCTTTTCTTAATGGTTTTGGACTACAGAAGAGGGAGGGTGGGGTGAATGAGCAGGGAAACAGAACCTTTATCTTGCTTTAAACAAAGCAGCTGTACCTAATTCACTTTACAGTTTCAGGTTTTTATTAAGATTGTATATTTAAAAACAATTCCACTCACCACAAGAAGTTTCAAACTGCTAATCTAGTCTGGTCTTCTCATTTTTTAAATTAAAAAATGAAAAGGTTACATAGCAGTAGCAGAGCTAGGAATAGGTGTGTGTCTTTGTTTATCAATCTAGTGTTCTTTTCATCATATTATTTAATTTTCATTAATATTTTTTCCCATTTAGTCCCTATTAAATAAGGATGATAGATAAGTTTGTAGATCTGATCTTACTAGGACTGTCAAGAGGTATGACAGAATCCAACACAGTCTTCAGTTTCTTTTTTCTTCACTTTGGTCATAGTCCATTTTGCTGGTTTTCTTAACTTTCCTGGAATTCCTTCCGGTGTCCCCTTTACTAACTTACTCTCTTCTACTTTGACTTTATTCATTCTGTTTTCAAGCCTTAGATCTTAGCCCCTTTTTCACTGCATTAGCTTTCATAAGCCAGTTGCAGGAACTCCTATGACTTTGACTACATTTGTATGTTGCTGACTCTATGAGTTATATCTCTAATTCGGATCTCTTCTTGGAGCTCCAGTGCAATATATCTAAATATGTAACACACGTTCACATGTGTAATGCATTGGCATCTCAAATGCATTATTTCCAAACCTAATCATTCTCCAGTCTATTTCATTAATGGTATTATTCTACATCTAGTTGGTAAGCCAGAGAAAAACCTGGAGCACACTTTGACTATATTAAGTTAGTCATTGTATCAGAATCTAGTCAGGAAGCAGAAACTATGCTAGGTATATCAAACAGAGGGAATTGACTACAAGGAATTGTTTACAAAGGGGTTGCTAGGTAAGGTAGAGGAGCAAAAAACCGAGAATGTTGGAGAAACAGAAAGAAGAGGTATTAAGTTCAAGGAAAGAAGCTGCTCTTAGAGGTGCGTTTACTTTAAGTGCTGGAACTGTCAAAGAGGTGTTCTGGCACCAAGGTTTCCAGAGTCCCTTGCTACCACAACCAGTGTCTGCATCCACTCTGAGCCTAAGCCACACATACTTCATCCTTCATCCTGCTGCTCACCTCCCAGCACTTCCTCTCATTGGCAGAACGTAACAGGAAGATAGCTGGCAGAGGAGTTGGGAAATGTAGTTGGCAGGCTCCCAGCCCAGTATTACAGAGCAGACTACAAAAAGTCAGGTGCAGGAGTGAAAGAAAACAGTCCCAGGATCCAAGATACTACTTCCTATGTCTTGACCTTGGTGGAATACACTCATATAATTCTGTTTTGCGAGTATAAATTTTGAATCCACATAAGGTTGAAGATTAGAGACCATGATTTATGTGTTGTATATTCCTACTACATTCAATCAGTGACTCTACGTACCTAGTAGATACTGAGAAAATTCTTAAGGAACTGAATCTAAAAATGTCCTCTTGCCTTTCAAGTCTCTCACATGATGAACAGTGAGGCGTGACAGTGACACAATTGAGGTTATAAAGTGAATTTTAACCTTAAGGTTGACAATAGGGTCTATAGTTCTGCAGCAAAGACTTACTGCCCATGGGATAAATAAACATTAATTTAAATCACAAAATATCTATGAGTAAAATGAAAAATAAGGCAGGTAATATGCTCAACTGGAACCTTTAGGATCATTTACAAAATGCCCAAAGTAAGCACATTTGTTTTATAATTCAATCGGTTTAAATCTTTTAGCAGTTGAAAATATTTTGTTCTCATCTTAAAGTGAAATATGTCCGATTGAGAACTTGATTCTGCTGGTTTTGCTTTTTGTTTTTTGTTTTTGTTTTACATTGTTCACTTAATGCTGCTAGGAATTTAAATAAGGCCAGCTGATAACAATTAATAATGGTTGCTTCATATAGTATTGCCAGTATTGTCATACAGGTGGATGCTGATTAGACTAGAGTCAGTTTATCTTTGTTATATTTTTGCTTATGCTTCTGTAAATTACCAGGGGGAAGACTTAGGTTGTTCTGTGTTCCAAGACTTAATTTTTTTCCAATGTTTCTTTTTCTAGTCAGGACAATCATCTACTGTGATTGAGAACATTCATACTATTATTGCTGCAGCGGCTGTGAAATTTAATTCAGATCAGCTTAATCATTTGTTTGTTCTCATTCAGAAGGTATGTGTTCAGTCAGACTTGCTTACTTTTAAATTTTCTTAAAATAAGTTCTTTTGAGGTCCTGGAACCCCTCCTCACCACTCCCCAGTTAGCAGTGTTTAAATGTACTTTTCTTACGTTGTTACTGTTTTTAGTTCAACTTTAAAGTTTTTGCATGTTTTGCCAGTTTGATCGTGAAGCAATTCCTGTGTCTTTTTCCATTCTACAGAGCTGGGAGACTGAGAGTGATAGAGTAAGACAGAAGCTGTTGAGCCTGATTGGACGAATAGGCCGAGAAGCTCGCTTTGAGACCACTTCTGGAAAGGCAGGAGAATCAAATGGATTTTTCTAGCTACAAATGCTCAAAGCAGCTGTTTGCATATTGGCTGGTTGATCATATGTGATATTATTGTAGGTGTTAGACGTACTCTGGGAACTGGCCCACCTTCCAACCCTGCCCAGTAGCCTTATTCAGCAGGCCTTGGAGGAGCACCTGACAATCCTTAGTGATGCATATGCAGTGAAAGAAGCAATCAAGAGGAGCTACATCATCAAGTGCATAGAAGATATTAAGAGGGTTGGTTTCAGCTTTGATCTGATTTTGTTGTTAGACCAACAGTATTCCCTGAGTAATCAGAGCCAAATAATTTTCCTCCCCTGTTATATAAATTAAACTAAATGCCCTGTCTAGAAGCTCTTACCTTAAAGTCCAAGATTGGGAAATTAGTATTGCTTTTACAAAGTCACTTATATTTCTCTTAAAATGAATTTTCAGCCTGGAGAATGGTCAGGTTTGGAAAAAAACAAGAAGGATGGATTCAAGGTAAGAATTTGCAGATGGAACCAACCAAAAGGTATACTAGTTTAATAATTTCTTTTAATAAATTGCATCACAGTTTTAAAATAATAGTGTGTTTTAGTGTTTCTTAGAGTAATGTTCATATTCAAGCTTGATGTCTAAATATTTATGACCTATGCTTTATTATTTAAAGCTTGGGTAGTTACTCTTAATGGGAAAAAAATCTAGGGTCACATTCAAAGAGTAATTTTGATTATATAATTATCATAAAATTAAAAGATTTTCAACTTAGTTTTTCTTTTTGAAATTAAATCCAAGGTATGCATAATAAGTACAATGGATTCTAAATAAATAATATACTTTTTTTCTCCTATAAGGGAGAAATGGAGGAACATTCATAGAATGAGAGAGAGAAAGGAAGGAGGTTCAGTCATCGATGGCACATAGTAGTGTTTCAGGTTCTTCATTTAGACATGTTCCTAGAGTAATTCTGTAGGCAAAGTCATTTAGTGAGTACCTGTTGCTGGGGCTTGATTTTAGAGGGCAGGGTTGGATAGTGACTTCTACAAGGGGGACTGGGGCTCTAGGTTACAGTGAACTTGTGGACTGTCCTTGGAGGTGGTGGTTAGCAGATTGAGCAGTAATGATTGCAGCTCTCCTGTTGTTCCAGTCCTTAGCCTCAAGCTTCTCCTCTGAGAGGGCTGATCACAGTGGCCAGCTCATTGGACTGTGCGTCTGGTGTTGCAGCAGCCCCAATTGGAGCAGCGTCGTCCTCTCACCTGGGCCCTCAGGGTGCCCAGACCAAACTGAAAACCTAGCACTGGGAAGGCTTTCACTTTCTGATTTTCATTTCATTATTCACATAAGAAAAGTTTTTGGTAGACTAGGTAGTGGCTTAGTAATTTCATTGGTAAAACATACTTCTTGGCTTTTGTTAAGTGTTTCTTTAAAGGAACTTGGATACCACTAATTTTCATTAGTATATTAAGAGACTCTTAGCTCAGTAGGCTTTTATTTCTTACGTTGTGTTTGATCATAAAGTTTAGTTGGGGGCATTGGAGAACTTTATATTTTATATTTCTGACACTGAAATGTGACCAAGTGAATTTTCTACATGTAACCCAGCTTTAGAGATTTTAAAAGGTATTTGCAAACTAGAGCTGGTAATTATCAGGTTCTGAGGAATTTTTCTTTTAACTCAACAACATTACTTTCTTTTCACTCAAATACAGTTTGAATTTTTCTAGTTTCCTTAGCTCAGTGATACAGATAATTTAGCAGTCTCTCCTTATGATTAAAATTCGTTTAGAGTTACTGAAGATGTTTGGAACCTTCAATAGTAATAGTAATAGGAAAAGGGTATCTATAGAAAAATGATCTTTTCTTCTCAGCAATAGACCCATTTCTTTGTATATAAAAGGTCAAAGCTGAATGGACTTTTCCCTCCCTCCAGGGAAACGCGTTTGAAACCAGAATATCCCTCCTGACCGTTATTCCTTCCTTGTTATGGCTAAGCGTTTCTTAGCTTTTTTTAGTCAGTCGCATCACTGCATCTTTATTGCTTCTCTTGGCAGTCACTTCATTCATGTCTATTGTTTTATAACAAAACTCAAAACTCGAAAAATAAAAGGAGAATTTTTGGAGTTATTTGTGAGACTTGAATGTTCTTTCTTTTTTATTTCCCCACTGCTCCCAATAAAGAAATTCTGGTGTACCGTTATTGTATTCCAAACAATAATATCTTGCCTTTTATATAGCACTTTTCAGTTTATTTACTAAGTGCTTTCATGGACTTTCACAAAGTACACATTGCTGAAGGGGGGCAGTAGGAAGATCAAAGCCCCCGGGATATGGCTCCAGGCAGGGGGGTGAATTATTTACTTCCACTAAAGGTGTTTTTCTATGCTATGCCCTTTCCTGCCAGGCAGCAAGGTGGGCTGACTGGGGATTATGTCTCCCTGCCAGGCTACACAGAAACTAAGCAAAGGGTAAGACAAGATCACCCACTTCTTACTCCCCTCCCGCCCTCAGCTACCTCTATTCCCCCAACTGATTCCCTCTCCCCCTGCTTTTGACACTCTTAAAATTCCCAAGTTCCACTATTGTGTTCAGAAATTCTGACCCTGATTTCCTAACTTTATTTCCGTAGATTCTGCAGGGTACCCTTGGCTCCCCTAGTCCTATTTCCTTTGCTGCTTCTATACCTTCCACTGTCTACCCCAGTCCTTTCCCTCTTATTTCACTTCTGTTTTTCTTCAATTAAAAAGTTTAAATGTACTCATCCAAAAAAAAAAATTACTAAACCAAAAAAACCTAATTTTCCTCAGTTAGTTTTATCTGCATATTCCTTAAGTAGTTTATCTTCAGGCCACCTGCTATAGTGCCTGACAGGCTTTTAGCAAATGTTGGTTCCCTTCCTCTTACCTCATCCCCTTCACCCTATGAGGACACCAGAAGCCTCACATAGATATAGCAAGTCGCCTCTACTGCCAAAACACCTAACAGAAAGTAAAAGTAGCAAGATGTCCTCAGTACAGATACTTTCACATGATGTGGTTAGTACAGGAGAAAATACTTGTAGAAATCGTCCTCCCAATCAAAAAATTTTGCCGTGGTCCTAGGTAAAAGGATAGGTCTGGAAAAGCAAGACAGATGAGAAAGTGGGAATGTTCAACTTTGAGAAGAGAGAACTCAAGAAAATATGAAAGGTTTCTTTAAATACGTAGAGCATTGTTACAGAGAAGTTTCATTCAACTTACTTTTTCTGTCTCCTAAGAAGTTATGCAGAAGCATGTTTCAATGTCAGTGAACTTTATGTGAGAACAGTCTGAAAACAGAACTCAGTTCCTTCTGAGGTTGTGAGTTCATCATTGGAAATACTAAGTCAGTCACTTTATAAAAAATGAATAAAGAGAATTTAGGCATAGGTTTGCAGGCTAAACCAATTGACCTCTAAGGCTTCATCTAATGTTGAGTCCAATTTAGACATCCTATTAGCTCCTGCTTACGAAACCTCCACTCCGTGACATTATCAGATATCTTCATTTTAATTGTTCACTACAGTCTTTTGCCCCGTTTATAATTGAAAAAGAGTAATTTAAATTTTTCTTGTAATTTGGCACCATGTCATAGATAAGATGAAATAAATAACATCTTTCCTGTTTGCTAAACTTTAGAAAGGCTATATCAGAAATAATTCTTACATTCTAATTTTATAGACTTTTTCTTTGAATTTTATTGTATAATGAGTTAACTTCAAAGGATAATTTTCAGTATTAAATAAAAAAATTGTCATTATAATTGACTTAATTGGCCATGATGATACTTTTTAATATATTTGCTTATTGCTGAAGAGTTCATATTTATGTCCCAATTTTGTAATCCTTTTGGGAAGGTATCTGTTTGAATATAAACCTTACAGTTTTTATTATTGTCATTTTGCAACTTTTATAGTGTAGCCAGAAATATTCTAGATAATCTCACAAGTAGTTAGCCTTTTATATATATATACCTTATTTCTGTGATTCTAAGATGCCAATGATTGCAGCCTGCATCTCAGACTTAATAAATTTGCAAAGAAGAATAAAGAAACTTCATTCTGCAGTTATGGACCCCTGGTTTAGATTCTTAATCAGAGTTTGAGTCTAAGCCTTTTTTTGAACAATTATGAACAGCTTCATAGGAGCACACTGCTTTGCATTGTATATAGTAATGCTTTGAACGTCTCTGAAATCTTTAAGATTGGCTGTATAATTCTGAGGCATGTTGATGAATATGGAGTTTTGTGTGCTTGTTCTCTTTTGTAAAACTCAAGCTGCTTTTTTTCATAACTGAGTTGTGTACACTGTTACAAGTTAAACACCTTCTCTCGAAATAAAGTGCAGATTAAGACAGAGAGACATTTACTGCTGAGTTGTATAGCCCTTCAAAGGGTGTGAGTCTGTCATCCCGACTTCCCCTGGCTTTGGAAAATGCTTTAGTGTGAGACCACTGACCATTTTCTTTTATTTTAATTGTGTTGATGCACACAACTGGTTAGTCAGTGCTGCATTATGGTGTAATCTTTTTCATAATATTTAAGTAACAAATTAGTGATCCAAATTTAAGTGAGAAAGCCATTCTTGTTCAGTACTACCTATACCAGGTAACAACTGAAATGACAGGTAGATGAACAAATACCTTTTGTGTACAACTAAGTTTACACATACTCAGGTAAGCACAGCTATATAAAAACTTACTTCTGTGCCTAGTGACTAGTGAGTTTCTTTTGACATAACTGTTTAAAGTGTCAATTTCAGAAATGTCAAAATATATGAAGTCTGTGTCTTAGAATCTAGGAAATATGGTATTTGCTGATTGATGATTGGCTGATCTCTATGAGGCAAGGAAAAAAGTATTGTGTAACAATAACTTGCTCACATTTACCTATTCAAAAGTGAGGTGGTTTTCTGCAAAGACACCGAAAGTATATTTCCCCTCCATAAGGGTCTTCATTTTACGCTAAGGCTCAATAGGACAAGGAGGCTTTAAAACAAAAATTTCAGCCTCTGAAGAAAGCTGAGGACTTAAGTTTTTACTCAGTTTTTTGGTTAGAGATTTAATAGTCATGTTTAAACCGAAATTTTTACCGAATTTTGAAATTTCATATTTCGAAAGATGCTATTTATTAAAAAGCAATTCTCTTTATAAAGAGTATTACATGAACAGTAGACTTTTTGGATCTGTACTATGAAGATCTGGATTGTCATGTACCAGTTTCAGAAATAATATATTTGAAAATGTTTGAAAAATGTACAGTGTAAGTGTAAAGTGTCTGTAATAATTAATAAAAGTAGAATTACCTCTTATGAAAGTGTTTTAACTAGGAAATACAGATTATGAATATTTTCTTTAGTATTTAGACCACTATCAGTGTCTTGATCATATCATTGGTATCTTAATCATATAATTATAGAAAGCAATATTCTTATTCCACCATCCAGTTCAGTATTATCCAAGTTAAGCTTTGGCCATCAATTTATTTTGTGTCAACATGACTTAGCAGCCTGTGCTACTTAATCTATCCTCTGAAGTTGCTAATTCCTTGTTGTCTGTTTTTTGCTGATGTACCCCTGTACATTTACTGTCACTTCACATCCACTCCTGTTTGCAGTTCTTGGCCTTAGGAAATTGCATGCGGAATAAGAAGTTGAAGACTGATTTATGAGTGCATGGAGATAAGCTGTAAATGGTCAATATAAAGCGTAAAATAAAATGTGTAACAGTAAACCTGATTGACTTGGAAATTTTTTATAGCTAATAAATGAATCTGCTGTTTATTTCTAAATTTAATTAATGTAACTTCTTTTTAACTCTAGTCATCTCAGCTTAATAATCCTCAGTTTGTATGGGTTGTACCAGCTTTGCGTCAGCTCCATGAAATTACTCGCTCATTCATAAAACAAACCTATCAAAAGCAAGACAAGGTAAGGGTATAGCTATTTTTTATTATTATACAGTTATTTGCATAACCTTATATAATAACAAAACATGACTAAAATTACTGAGTTTATAGTCACTATCTTTATGGTTATTAATGTAATTCACTTATGTCATTTAATAGTCTTGAATTTAAGCATCACCCTGCTTTCATTTCTGTGGAACTTTTTTTATATATATCTCAACTCATTTCTTTTTTATTTGCTTAATTTTGAAATAATTAAGCCAGTTTTTAAAAGTTAGAATAGTATTTTAAAAATTGGTTTGAAAAGATTGTAAAGCTTGTTTTGTAAGACAAAAGGATTAGTTTGCTTAAAGTACTAGAGTTTCCTCAGTATGTAGACTTGGGAAGAATGATCCGGAAAAGTAGACAGGAAGTGAAATAGTTATTTTTAAAGACTTTTTTAAAATAAAAGAAATATTTTTTAGATGGAAAATGTTAGTAAAGAAGTTTATTTTCTATTAAATGTACAGATTGATTTTATTTACTTGTATGTAGAAAATACTAAATGAGGAAATTATGTTTGCTTTGTCCCACCTAGGACTGCATCCTTAAATAGCAGTGTTAAACCAACAGAGTAACTGCAAGTTCTCACTACCACTTTTTTTGTTTTGTTTTTGCCAAGAGCATCATTCAAGACTTGAAGAAAAATTTTGAAATAGTGAAATTGGTAACTGGAAGTTTGATCGCTTGTCATCGGCTTGCAGCTGCTGTGGCCGGGCCGGGAGGCTTAAGTGGCTCGACGCTAGTGGATGGCCGATACACTTACCGGGAGGTATCAGGCCTTGTGTTTTTGCTTCATGATTTATAGCATTCATTTGACCTTTTTATACTTGTACTATACAAAGAATTTTTGTTAGCCGTTAACTATAAAGAGGTAGTATGAGGTTATCTTTGTAGTGATGAAACAGTTTTGTATCTTGATGTTTGTGAGTTATCTTTCATATGATGAAGGAATAAACATCTTTTTTTGGTCTTTGATCTGAAATAATAATTGTTAATTCTGTGGATAATGGGTTTTGTTTTTCAAATCAATTGATCAGTAATTTTTTTTTAATTAGGAAAAAAATCTTAACTCGTCGGCTGTGAGTTCATAGTATTTTACTTTGAGATTGCTGAAATTATATTTTATTGACATCCAAAATCAACCAGATTTCTAATAGACTTGAGATGGCTTCTATTAGATTATACTACCAACTTGTAAACAGATTTTTAATACTTACTTTACCCTAAACTATATGAAAAAGGATTAAGTAAAACTGTTGTTAAAATTTAAAAGTTTAGTTTTGTTTTAATGTTGCTTTTAGGAATGAATGCCTGGAGTTAACTAAGTAGCATTATTTCTTTTTGCAGTATTTAGAGGCACATCTAAAATTTCTGGCGTTTTTCTTGCAAGAAGCTACTCTGTATCTGGGTTGGAATCGTGCCAGGGAGATCTGGGAGTGTCTTGTGACTGGCCAGGATGTTTGTGAATTAGATAGAGAGGTAAGAAGATGGTATTATGGATAAAGGAAGGCAGAAATATTACATAGTTCACTTTTTCTGTGTGTCTCACATCTTCTGAATACTTTATATTCAGTTTATATACACATAAATAGTATGGGCCAAGAACTGTAAGTGCTGAAAAAATGTTTTATATAGTATATATTCATGATAAAAATAAATATGTGAGTTCTTTGGTAATTTTGATACCATTCTCGATAAAATACCAAATTTAACCAAATAAGTCTAGATAAAGAATTCTAGATATATTTTAAGTTCTTTTCCCCTCCACATGAAACTAATTTTAAGTTACCAACAGAAAACTATGAGTTCCTATAATGATGTTGCACCCCAAAAACAGTAAAGAAGAATGGGTACCTGGACAAATTTTTTTAAGCTGTAATTAAATAGCCAAAGATAGATTAAATCAGGAACAAATCACCTGCCTTGACATTTTCTAACAGTGAATTTCATTTTCCTCGTCTTATTTGACAGAATAATATTAACTATTTTGTAGACTTGTCGAAAGGTTTCACTGTGTGACAGTGCCCAGCATAGTGCCTGGCGTAAGCAGGCAGTAAATGTTGATGGAAAAACCCAAGTACAAAATCCAGTGAAAAATATGAGTAGATATTTTCATTATCTAGAGAAAAGATTGCTAGTAACTGCTTCATTTAATTTCAGAATTCCAAGCATTTTAGCTTTGAGTGGTATTTTGACAATATAAACATTTGAAGTATTAATTTATCTTTACTTTTCCAGTTTGGAATATGTATTTGCCTGAAATAGATCTTAGTTATAGAGTAATATTGTCTTATTCCACAGATGTGTTTTGAATGGTTTACAAAAGGGCAGCATGATCTTGAGAGTGATGTTCAGCAGCAGCTCTTCAAGGAGAAAATTCTTAAATTGGAGTCATATGAAATCACTATGAATGGTAGGAAAAAACGTACAATCATTTTTTTCAGTACTTTTAAGTAAGAAGAGTTATTCTTTCCTTTACCTCTAATCCTCCTTCTCAGAAGCAACTAAACAGTTAGGAATACCTAGAATTTTTCTTGTGCATATAAAGACATATTTAATACTCAAATTCCTTTTTACATGGATAGAATCTTATAATTAGTGTTTAAATCATATGGCCTGCTAGATCAAATTGTCTTTTTAAAGGATTCATTAAGGTAAAAATGTATCAAAGTACAGAAATCCTTCTCTCAGGTGTTTCTTTTAATTGAATTCTTAAATTGAGATATAATTTACATACCATAAAACTCACTTTTTAAAGTGTACAATTGGTGGCTTTTAGTATATTCACAAAATTATGTGACCTTCACTCTGTTCGAATCCCAGAATATTTTCATCACCCCTAAAATAAGCCCTATACCCATTAATAGTCTTTATGAATTAGCCTAATTTGGACATTTGATATGAGTGGAATCATACAATGTGATCTTTTGTCTCTGGCTTCTTTCATAATGTTAACGCATAATGTTTTCACAGTTCTCCCAGGTTGTAGCATGTATCAGTACTTTGTTCCATTTTATGGCTTTATAATAATCCACTATGTGGATATACCATATTTTATTTATCCATTCATGAGCTGATGGACATTTTGATGGTTGCCACTTTTTTGGATATTGTGGTTAATACTACTATAAACATTCATGTACAAGTTTTTCTGTGATTACAAGTGCATTTCTCTTGGATGTATATCTAGAAGTCAGATTGTGACATATAATTAACCTTTGAGGAATGCCTATTTTGCAAAGTGCCACATTATTTTGTAATCCCACCAGCAATGTATGAGGGTTCCAGTGTCTTCACATTCTAATACTTGTTATTATCTGCCTTTTTTTATTTTAGACATCCTAAATGGTTATAAAATGATACCAGAATTTCATGGGTGGTTTTTTGTTTGTTTGTTCATTTGTTTTGAGACAGATCTGTCACCCAGGCTGGAGTGCAGTGGCAAGATCTTGGCTCACTACAGCCTCCACCTCTTGGGTTCATGTGATTCACCTGCCCCAGCTTCCGAGCAGCTGGGATTATAGGCACATGCCACCGTGCCTGGTTAATTTTTGTTATTTTTAATAGATTTCTGTATTTTTTTTTTTTGTAGTTTTAGTTCAAGACCAGCCTGGCCTGACCTCAGGTGATCCACCTGCCTCAGCCTCCCAGTGTGCTGAGATTACCATGACTGGCCAAATGTAATAGTTTTAATTTGTACTTCTCTGGTGACTAATTATATTAAGCATCTATTTATATGTGCTTATTGGCCATTTGTATATATTCTTTAGAGAAATCTTAAAATCTTTTGCCCATTTTAAAATTGGGTTGTCTTTTTATTGTTGAGTTTTAAGAGTTCTTTATATATTCTGGATACTAGCTCCTTATCAGTTACTTGATTTGCAGGTATTTTCTTCCATTATGTGAGTTGTCTTTTCACTTTCTTGTTAGTGTCATTAGAAGCACTGAATTTTGATTATATCTGATTTACTTATATTTTCTTCTGTTGCTTCTGCTTTTGGCACCATATCTAAGAAACCATTGCCAAGAGTTTTATGGTTTTAGTTCTTGAACTACTTTGAGTCTTTTCATTGATTATCTGTGTTACCTAGAGTACGTGAATTTATTTAACATTCTATAATTACAGGTTTTAACTTATTTAAGACTTTTTTTGAAAATGTGAATCTTTGTGATCATCGATTAAAAAGACAAGGAGCTCAGTTGGTAAGTATTCTCAAATCTAGATAGTTTGGATCATCTAGTATAACTTGATATTTAGCAAAAAAAAATGTGTTATATTTGAGAGATAACATGGATTTTTTTTTTTTTAAGAATGGCGTGTCCTTGACTGCCAGCTACTACGTTGATAATAGAGCTTCTCCTAGAGTATAAGGGAGGCTCCTTCCTGCACTACCATCCCTCACCAGCTACCCGGGAGGACACCACTCTCTCCTCACATCCCTCTGTTTCTGGCTGATCTAGGGACAGCCAGTGGCCTCCTGTGGCTACATGAATGCAGAGCAGGGATAGTTCACCTAAGCTTCCAACTCCTCAGATCCAGCAATTCACATGTACCTAAAAAGCAAGCACAGTCTTCATTCTAGGATCACAATGGCAGGGATTTGGGGAGAAAAATTTAGGAATAGACAGTGAAGCAAGAAAACTAGGATCTGCAGCTTATATTTATGTTTATACATGCCCTTTTAAAAAAGGGGAGCAAAAACTAACTTTTTTTTCCAAGTCCTTTTCGTTCAGGACATGGCTTCCTGGGTGGTAAGAATGCTGTTTCTTACTGAGCTTTAGAAAGACCAGATTGAGCCCCAAGAGTTAGTGACCACTTCAGGCTTGAGTGTGTTTCCTTTTGAAGAAAAGCTCATGAAAATGGTGCCCATCTCATTCCTGCTCTATTTCTTCTTCAGTAGCCTGTCAAGCTGTATGTCCAGTTTGAGTCTAGGGATGTCTAAAGAGATACCACCATACCTATCCTGATACCCATGGAATTTGCCCAGTACTTCTATGGTTGGGTGCTTTTTAAAATTCCATATCAGTATAATATTGTTTTCATATATAGTTGAGGTTTTGCAGCCTTAATTCATATTGAACTGAAGAGGTATGGATTCATGATGTAACAAAATAATTGTCTGTGATTTTTGTAATTTTGTGATCTGGATATGCTTTATAATTTAATTTTTTTTCTTTTGAGCAGTATGTAGAAAAGCTGGAATTGATAGGAATGGATTTCATTTGGAAAATAGCCATGGAATCACCTGATGAAGAAATTGCTAATGAAGCTATTCAGCTTATCATAAACTATAGTTATATTAATCTAAATCCTAGATTAAAGAAGGTAGGTATCTAAGGAAAGAAATTACTCGTACACACAAAAAAAATCATATATATATTTTAGTGATAAGCAATGATCCTTGACATGACCAAAAATTGGCTTCTTTATTTTGATATTTTGTCCTTAATAATGATTGCAATTAAATGTCAAGGACTAATTGTAATTTCCATATACTCTTTCAGGATTCAGTATCTTTACATAAGAAATTTATTGCTGATTGCTATACAAGATTAGAAGTGAGTAGCAAATTTTATTTAACCTCTCTCTGAAGTAAATGCTTTTTTTCCTTTTCCTAATTTTATATTTTTAGATAATCTGTAATGCTGATGTTTGTGGCTGGATCCTATTGAAGAATTTATCAATAGTACCATATTGTGGCATAGGGGACAGATGTTTGCTCAATATCTAAGTGTACGTTATAGGAAATCTTTCTCCCTCTCATCATCTGTCTTCCCCACTCTATCCACCTTCCTCCCCTTTTGGAGTATAGGTGCTGTCTTCAGAAAAGAGGTCGTCTATACATTCCATATTTCTAATAGAATCTTCTTCTTTTTTTTTTTCTATTTCTGTCTAGGAATTTTGTACAAGCACTGCTTCTTTTCTTATTTTTCCCCATGTTTCATCTAGTTATACCATAAATGTTATTAAAACACAGCAGGACAGTTAGTAGTAGGTGGTGTTGGTTGTCTTTGTCCATTAGAAGCCTGCTGTGTAATGCTATCTCACATGTATCTCTTCTGTTTCTAGCATGATGGTTAAAGCATTAAATATTCATATTCAGTTCATATGCTTAAGTTTTATATCTAATCAAAAAATATTCAAAAGCATAAAATGCTGCTTCCTCCAAATTCCAATAAGTTAAACTTTCTGTTGATAACTATGTGCTAGAATATGTACAGTATTTTTCTAATTGTGACTTCTATCCAAATATGTCATCATAAAAAAAAATTCAGGTATTCAAATACCCCTATATGAGATCCCATGTAAGTATTATCATGTGTAGGGCACTAGTTTTCAGCTGGGGTTTATTTTGCCTCTGGGGGTCATTTGGTAATATCTGGAGACATTTTTGGTTGTCACAGCTAGAAGCATCCTACTGGTCCCTAAGTAGGTAGAGGCCAGGAATCCTATTAAACATCCTACAGTGAATGCCCAGGACAGCCCTCTGTAATAGCAAATTGTCCTGTCCAGAAAGTCACTAGAGTCCAGGTTGAGAAGCCCTGATAGAGAATGACTGTTTGGTATTTTTTAGGCAGCCAGTTCAGCACTTGGTGGCCCCACTCTAACACATGCTGTGACCAGAGCAACAAAAATGCTTACAGCAACTGCCATGCCAACTGTAGCAACCTCAGTTCAGTCTCCATATAGGTAAGTGATCAGAAGTAAAAAATACACAACACACATATGTCAGATTTTTTTTTAATGATTGGTATTTTTTATGTAGGTTTTTCAATTATTGATTTCCTCATTTTATATCATAATTTTGCAAGCCGTCATAATCTTGAGAATTACATGTTCCCCATCATACACCCCTGAATCTGTCTTTTTGGAAGTTCTGTGTGTAGGTCATCACCAGAACCACCCAAGTACTGCCCTGTCCCTGGTGGACAGGTCCTGTTGTTTTAGTTTTTGCTTGATTCATTTTACTTTTATTCTATGTAGTATCAGTAACTTACTGTTTAGAATGAAATACCATATACATTTTACAAGACTGATATTTTTAAGTTTAAGATATTTACTTAGATCTTCTCCTTGAATAGTCAAACTCAGGGCATAAATAGGGTAAGCAGAATGAAGTGGAAGATGATGATTAATCAAAATTATGCATTGTAATCATAGTCACTAAAATAGTATTCAAATAATAAAAGTATTTTTCAAAATAATTTTTAGTGATAACTAAATAATAAAATTTAGTTATCACTAAAATAATTTTATCACTAAAAATTACTTAATAAAAATTAAAAAATTAATTAATAAAAATTAGATTAAAATTAAAAATTAATAAAAATTAAATAATTCTATCACTAAATTTAGTTATCACTAAAATTTATCACTAAAAATTAATAAAAATTTAAAAATTAAAATAATTTTATCACTAAAAAATTTAGTTATCACTAAAATAATTTTAAATTTCAAAATAATTTTTAGTGATCACTAAATAAAATTTTTAGTGATGACTAAATAAAAGTATTTTTCAAAATAATTTTTAGTGATAACTTTCAAAATAATTTTTAGTGAAAGCTTTATCCCCAAATGTTTGTGTTAAAACTTTAAACTGAACATTGTCTCTTAAATCACATTGCTGTTTTGAGTTTTCAGATATTCTTGATGAAATCTGAGTTTAGTGACACTAAACTCAGATTTCATGAACAGGAGATATAGGATAAACAATGCATAATTTGGAACATTAGATGGAAGTAACTTAAAGTACTTTTGTGGGGTTTTTATGAGCCTCTGCTGGTAAGCAGCACCATGTCATTGTTTCCCAGGAAACTGGCGAGGCCTCTGAGAAGGCCTTGCTCTCTGTACCTCACTCTGCTGCTGCCCTCTAGTGATGGGTACTCATAGAGTCTTTCTCTACTCTGTAATATCTACTTATTCACAACTGGGGGATTGTTAAAGCCTTCCTTTAAAAAGGGGGAATCAAGGCAGTAGGTCCTTTCCCCCATTCTTCTTTTTTAAAATGAGTTGAATACTGTGTCACTTTATTAATATGAAGGAAGTCAATAAACTCAGCCTTTTCAGACTTCATTTTTAAATGGCAGAAATATCATAGATTCAACTGATGATAAGAACACTTAACAGGACTTTCACATTCCCACATTCTTGGAAGTATGTCTCAAATAGACTTTCATTTAAAATGCATATTAAGAATTCCCAAGTACATGTTTGTAAGGTACAGTCCATCTCTGTGACTTAATTCCTTAATGGTTCATTTACCTGATAAATTAGAATGTAAGTGTATTTATGTGTTGTTGGGTTAGGATGTCCAAACTCTTGCTTCTTTAAATGAGTATGCTTTTTGTTTTTTTTCTCTTTACTAAATGCTTTTTATTCTAAATCATTTCATATTTGGTGGACTATAGAGAAAAACCACATAATAATTTTAAAATATTCTTATTACAAACTCTAGGGTTAATAAGAATATATAGTTCCAAAGTAGAATTTGAACCAGAACATTGTAGTTTATCTCATTTCACTAGTTTGGAAAGAACTTTTCAGTACCCATAATTATTCCAGCTTGGGGTGGGGGGTGGGCTTCTGTCATCTATACAGCGTTTCATAGTACTGTCTATGATTTAATTCATTATTGAGGCATCATTAAAAAACAGTTCACTCAGTAGTTCACTCACTTATTATGGACTTAGGTATTTTCTAAAGATTTTTCATCTGAATTTCAAGTTCTAGTTCTTGCCCATAGACTAGAATAATTTAGAACTCTGTTAAATACATTTAATAGGACTGCTAAAATGTATTTAACCAGCTGTTTTTAAGTGAAATTTTAAGTACTGCTAATCAGCATGCCAGACCAATTGTTAGAAAATGGTAGTACCTCTTTTCGGTTTTAGAAATATACCTATTTGAAATGTCTAGACTCTGTGGAATGGAAAATGTTTAAATTAAGAGACTTGGATTTTCATTTCTTAATGTTAATACATATAGTGTTCTCTTTAATCAAGTATGGCGCTGTGACTGTGTAAGCTGCCAAATATTGCGGTCTGATTATTTCAGATATTAAGTAAGATTTCATAAGTCTTCAACCAAAAGAAACCTCAGATCTCATTTTTGGATAGCAACTTTTGTTTATGTTATACTTACTGGTTTGCATTTATCTTCTAATTCTCAGGCATTTCAGAACTTTGTCAGATTTCATGTGTCTACAGAATTGTATGTCATTTCAGTTATGTAAGACTAATGAGAGTCAAACTCACTGATTTCCTTCTTAATGGATTAATGGACAGATAGGCCTAGAAACCCAGGTCCTCCATTCATGGAATAACTGTTTAAAGAAATAGAAGAAAGAAAAGGAAAGGAAACATGGGAGGTACAGGCTTCTACCTTATTCCATCTGTGTGCTACAGCTGTGAGTTGGTGGAACCTCCTCCCCATTGGGTAAAAGGGAAGTTTAATCTTCGCAAATTTCAGTCTTTGACTGAGTTTTAACTGTCATTGTGCTGTTATTGTGGTTTTGGCGGTAATGGTTGTTGTGGTTTTGGCGAAACAGACTAGAATTGAGCTCAGATCAGTAATTCACGTCAAATACATTTTAAAACTTTTTTTTTGTTTGTTAATCCATAGATCCACTAAACTTGTAATAATTGAGAGATTGCTGCTTCTGGCAGAGCGCTATGTGATCACTATAGAGGTAAGCCACTTCTTGTTTTTTAAGACATATGTTGCTTAGGCTGGGCTCAAGCAATCCTCCCACCTCAGCCTTCCTAGTAGCTGGAAGTTTAACACACACCACCACACCCAGTTAGCCTCTCTTTTCTTAAAAAAGCATCTTCATTCATCATATATACATAGGTATGTATTTTTGATGTGTTTTATCAGCAGTGCTGTCTATCTGATTTGACTTATATATTTTTTAAGGATTTTTACTCTGTTCCACGAACTATTCTACCTCATGGTGCCTCATTTCATGGACATCTTTTAACTCTTAATGTTACCTATGAGTCTACCAAAGATACCTTCACTGTGGAGGTAGGTTTACATTAAGATCTGTAGCCATTTTCATGTTGTCTTATTATTTTCATAAAGCAGTCTTGATTGAGATAGCTGCATGAATAATCATTCTAAAGGCTGTTTGGCAAACAGATGTGGAATAAAGACCTGAAATGAAACTGTGGGGTACAAGCAGATATATAAATAAATGCCCTATAATGTCAGGTGGTGATAAGTATTGTAAAGAACAAATAAGAGTAAAGCAGGATACAGTGGTGAGGAGGGTGATAAGAGGATGATGGGAGTGCACAAAATAGGTAAAGGTGGACAGGGAAGGTTTCTTTGAGGTGGTGACATTTGAGCATAAACTTGAGTAAATTGACAGGTTAAATGCCATTTGCTTGGGAGAACATTCCAGGCAAAGGGAGCAGCAGGTACAAAGGCAAACAAGGTGACTGGTGTCAGGGGACCACGGTGAGAAAGGCAAAGAGTGGACAACACTGCAGTGGAAGAAGGGCTTGGTCTCATTCTACGCATGATGGGGAGGAGTTGGAGTGTGGAATGGAACGTTTAATTATAGCAGAAGGGAAGCCTCATGAGGGCAGAGGTTCTTGTCTTTAGGTTCTCTGCTGTGTTCCCAGCTTCTAGAACAGTGCCCAGTACCTAGTAGATGCTCAGTCACAGTTGTTTAAATGAATAAATAAATGAATTCTCTCACAACGTGTTTAATTTTATTTTACAGGCTCACAGTAATGAAACCATAGGGAGTGTCCGGTGGAAAATAGCCAAGCAGTTGTGCTCTCCTGTGGATAATATACAGATATTTACAAATGATAGCCTGGTAGGTTTAAATAAGCCGTTTTATGAATAATAAACAGATTATCATATAAACATTTAGCTTGATTATAAATAATTTCCTCTTCCTTTCCCTCTCAATAATTAAGAAACCACTTTTTGCAGCTGACAGTGAATAAAGATCAAAAGCTACTCCACCAACTGGGATTTTCTGATGAACAAATCCTTACCGTGAAGACTTCTGGCAGTGGGACCCCATCTGGGAGCTCAGCAGATTCTTCAACCAGCTCCAGCAGCAGCAGCAGTGGGGCCTTTAGTTCTTCATATGCCATGGAGCAGGTACTGAGTGATCAATTGCAATTTAAAAACAAGAACTTAACAATCACTGTCTTTTTATGTGCCCATATGGGTTTAGATGAGGATATCCTTTTCTCTCAGACAAGTTTTGACTCTTCCAAATTGTATAACAAATGCTGGGATTCAGCTGAGAGAAGAAGATACATAATTTACCAGTCTTCTGAATCAATCACTGAATGATTCTGCCTGGTCACTCACTGTCCTCTCATGCATCTCTCTCTTCATTGATTCATTAGTTTTTTTTCCTGTCTACTGTGTCATTCCCATTAGTGTTCAAGCATGTTATTTCTTCCATCTTAAAAAAAAAAACTCTTCACTCAACTTCCACTGTCAGTTACTGCCCCATTCGCCTTCCCAAATCAGCACAGCTCCTGGAAAGAGTTGTCTAAACTTGTTTCCAGTTTTTCTTTTTCTGTCCTCTCTTGATAAGATCTTTTCAAGTTAGTCTGTCACCTCCACCTCTTAGTCCTCATCTTCTTGACGTTTCACTGAAGCTAATAACGTGTGATCACTTCCCCTTGGAACACTCTTCACTTGGCTTTCAAGACTTGCTTGACTTTCCCCTGCCTCTCTGCCTGGTTTGTTGTTGTTGTTGTTTGGGGTTTTTTTGTTTGTTTGTTTCATTTGCCAATTTCTCCTCATCTCCCTGATCTCCATACCCAAAATAGGAACGAGCTTGCAGCCCCATTCTAGATCCTGTATTCTCTCAAAGAAGTATAATGTTGATTTAGCATTTGGGAGAGCCATTTTACATTATATTTTTATACTAAATTTCTGCTTGATTCAAACTCCTATGTTTGTGTTAGTTTTAAATTCTTGCAATTACTAAGACAACTCCCTTATAGACCTTTGGAGTCATGATTTCTAGAAAGGATTAAGAAGATAATAATCTAGGACTTGTCTTTGAATAGTTTCTTTCATTGGCTGAGTCTTAGGTAACAATTTCTGACCACTTCAGAATATAAACAGGAGTAGTCCTGAATCATACCAGAGTCTAACAATTTATATGTCATGGCCCATACAAAACCTATAATGGAGATTCTGAATAAAGTATGTATAGGAAAAAGTATGTATAGGTCCAATCTTTGGACCAGTCTTTGGACAAAGTATGTATAGGTCCAACCTTTGGACCTCTCCTCTATCTACAGTCATTCCCTTAATAATCTCATCCAGTCTCCAGTCTCTGCATATTGTGTATACATTGCTAACTTCCAGTTTTTAGCTTTACCCAGAAGTTCAAATAAATGGATCCATCCACTTAACATCTCAAGTGTCTGCTAGGCACCCCAATCCTAATTTATCCCAAATTCAGCTCCTTATACCTTTTTTCCCCACTACCTCAATCCCATCCCAAATCTCTTCTTCCTACAATCTTGCTGTATCTTAAATGATGGCATCTTCAGTATTCTAGTTGGCTCAGGCCAGAATCTTTGGGTTCCTTCTTTCACACCCATGTCCATGAGCAAATCCTTGAATCCATCTTCAAAATACATCAAGAATCCAGCTACTTTTCTCTACAACCACAGCTTGCACACCAGTCTAGGCAATCACCATGCCTCACCTGGCATGTTTCAGTAGTGCCCTAACTGGTCTCACAGTTTCTGCTCTTACAGCAGTTCAGTCTCTTCTCTACAGGGCACCCAACGGCCCAGGATCTTACTAAACTTAAGTCAGATTGTGCCACTTCTCAGCTCCAGTGGCTCCTGTCTCACTCAGAATAAGAGCCAGCCTTTACTGGGACCTTCAGGACCTTCCTAATGTGCCCCGCATAGCCTCTCCAAGGTTGTCTCCTGTGAGCTGCTCCTCTCATCACTCCAGCTGCGCTGGCCTCCATGTTGGCGCTCAAACAGTACGGTCTGTGAACTTGCTCTTCCGCGTGCCTAACCTGTTCTTTCCTGATACGCAGGTGGCTCACTCTCACTTTCTTCAGCTTTTACGCACATGCTGCCTTCTCAGCAAGCCTTCTTTGACAGTCTTGTCTAGATTTTCAGCCTCTTTCCTACCCCTATATTTCTTTTTATTTCCCTTCTCTACTTTATTTTTTCTTCATCATACTATATATTTTATTTATCTTGTTTATCTCTCCTCCCCAATAAAATATAAGCTCCATAAGGGCAGGTTTTCTTCTGTTTTGTTCACTGCTGCATCCTTGACACCTAAAACAGTGCCTAGAACACGATAGGTACTCGGTATTTGAATGACTTCACGAATTAGTTTATTTTGTACTTCATTGTGTCAGGACTCCAGGGGTAGAAAGCTGCGTAAGACTGTTCTGCTTTTTAGGCTTTTATAGTCTAGAAAGCAAGCTAATATAAAGCAAGGTATTTAAAAGACATACAGGGTTTTTTCCCTCAAGGTTATTATATATATATTCCTTTAATTCCAAACGTAAGACCTTGTGTGACTGCATCTTTTTTTTCCTTTGAGATGGAGTCTCACTCTGTTGCCCAGGCTGGAGTGCAATGGCACAATCTCAGTTCACTGCAACCCCCACCTCCCGGGTTCAAGTGATTCTCCTGCCTCAGCCTCCTGAGTAGCTGAGACTACAGGTGCCTGCCACCATGCCCAGCTAATTTTTTGCATTTTCAATAGAGATGAGGTTTCACTGTGTTAGCCAGGATGGTCTCAACCTCCTGACCTCGTGAGCCACCACGCTCAGCTGACTGCATCTTTTTGATTTACAGAGCATAAACCTTACTAGAGATATCAAAGAACTCTAGTTGAGTTGTACTTAGGATTTTAGAATATTTGCGTATACATAATGAGATATCTTGGGGATGGGACCCAAATCCAAACGCTAAATTTATTTAAGTTTCATATATACGTTATATGCCTAACCTGAAGGTCATTTTCTACAACATCTTAAATAATTTTGTTCATGAAACCAGACTTTGACAGAGATCAGTCACATGAAGTCAGGCATGGAATTTTCCACTTGTGGTGTCATGTTGGCACTTAGAAAGTTTCTGATTTTGGAAAATTCTATATTTCAGATTTTTGAATTAGGGATACTCAACCTGTGTTGGTATTGTGGGGTTGTCAAGGTTAACTGTATTTCAAGGCTGGGTGTGGTGGCTGATGCCTGTAATCCTAGCAGTTTGGGAGGCCAAGGCAGAAGGATTGCTGGAAGCCAGAAGTTCAAGACCAACCTGGCCAACATAGTGAGACCCCCCCCATCTCAATTTTTTTTTAAAATTATATTTCATATATAACAAGAATTTTAAAAAGAAATTGCACTCAGAATGGTATTATGGCAGCTAAATAACAACAAAAACAGTGTACATAGCATCTTCAAGTTTAATAATTTTTGACTATCTCATATTTATTCTGAATTTATTAAAAATCTTTCCACTTGTAAATACATTGTGTGATGTCTGATTTCTTACTCCATATAACCAGAAAATAGTACTTTAATCATATCTGAATTTCTTTTGCGCAGTTATACCCATTTTGTCTTTTCTGATCTTTAGGAAAAAAATATGGTAACTTCTTTTTCTCAACTTAAATTACATGTATCTATTGTTGTGTGTGAATGTAGATACATAAATACACTACTTTTGTTTTCGCATCACTCACCGCATTCTCTGCAGGCAAGCAGTGATTGGCTCAGCGGTGCCTGCTCTCTGTTATATTAATTACACATCCCCTCTGCTTTACTTCTCTTCTACTGTGCCTGCCTTTTGGCGCCTTAGTCCCTTCACTAGCAGGTGGCCAGGAGGAGGGAGATAAGTAATACACACTAGAAGGTAGTGATCCCTCATCTGGTATGTTCCCATGGGTGGTCTTCAGTACAGACGAGCACTGTGCTTCCCTCAAGCTTTACAGTGACCAGCCTTTCAGAACTAGTATTTTTATTGTTTGTAAGTTTGATTAGGAAAGGAGAACATTCTTTTGTAAATTTGAATTTCTATTTTGCTTTTTTCCATCAGGAGAAATCCCTCCCTGGTGTAGTGATGGCTCTCGTATGTAATGTATTCGACATGCTTTATCAGCTTGCCAATCTGGAAGAGCCAAGGTAAATATAAATATTTGTGAGACGTGGCAGAGAGAAAGTTACTAACAGGGAGCCAAGTAACTTTTCACTTGAAATGCGTTTTACTTTATATTACATACCAATGGACTTTGCTATTGAACTATGGCTTATATGAAAAAAATTTATCTTTGAAAAACTTTAGGATAACTCTACGAGTACGGAAGCTCCTGCTCTTGATACCCACTGATCCAGCCATTCAGGAAGCCCTTGATCAGCTTGATTCTTTAGGAAGAAAGGTATGAGTATCTTTGCTAGTTATTTAACTAACATGGCAATTTTATATCACAATTCAGTGACTGATGTCATATGATATCATCTTTCCCATAACGTTTTTCTTCTTTTGAAAAATACCTTTGCCAGCCCAGTGCAATGGTTCATGCCCGTAATCCCAACACTTCGGGAGGCCAAGGTGAGAGGATGGCTTGAGCCCCAGAGTTCAATACTAGCCTGGGCAATGTAGAGAGACCCCATCTCTACAAATAAAAAAATTAGCTGGTGTGATGACACATACCTGTAGTCCCAGCTACTCAGGAGGCTGAAGTAGGAGGATAGCTTGAACTCAGGAGGTCGAGGCTGCAGTGAACCAAGATTACACACTGTACTCCAGCCTGGGCAACAAACCAAGACTCTGTCTCCAAAAAAAAAAAAAGAGAGAGAAATACCCTTGTCATAAATGAAAATCAGAACTTTATGTTAAAGTATCTGTAAGTCAATAATGACATCAAGTTTTCGAACTAGAAGAGCCTTTAATATCATCTACCTTTCCACCTCCTCATGTTATATATTAGTAAACCGAAGCTCAGAGAGATGAAGTTACTTGTCCCAGATCAGACTTTAGTTCTGTGTTAGTTGAGAAGTGTTTCATTAGTCATGATGCCTCTTTGAATCTGATTGTTGCATATCTCTGAGTTGCTTATATAAATGGACTATCATTTAATTTTTTCACTTGATATTTAAAGTTCATTTTTGTTGATTGTTAGAATGTGTTCCTTAAGAGATTTATCTATATATTGAAATTGTGTCTTATCTATAATGTTGTTTAATTAAGTTCTGAGAATAAATTCATGTAGAAAAAGTTGTTAGAACTATGTATTTTATATTTTAGTGGTAGAAATTTAGATCAGCTTGGTCATGTCATTTATTGCTTATACATTAATTTGAAGGAAAAGAAAACTGATGTAATTATAAAATATATCACTAGTATTTAGCTTAACAAATTTTTCAAGCCTACCACTTTAGCAATCTTGTAATTTTATCAGTATTTACAGATACAAATTTTAAACACAGAAGCAAATTAAAATGGGCATGTATTCACTTAGAATACCTACTCAAAAGCATTCATGTAGTATTTGAATCTTATTGAACATTTAGAATTTGTATGATGAAGTTTGATGTTTTAGTAGTTACAGAGTTATGTGGTTTTATGAAGTTAATTTTTAGAAAATATCATTAGTGTGCATGGAATACTATGCAGCCATAAAAAATGATGAGTTCAT